>CM064511.1:11128516-11281794 GCA_032716605.1 Paralithodes platypus | reverse complement strand
GCATGGATTCACTCAGGGACGTTCTTGCCTCACTAATTTGCTTAGTTTTTTCTCAGAGGTATATGAAGCAGTAGATAATGACAAGTCATATGATATAATAGATTTAGATTTCAGTAAAGCTTTCGACAGAGTCCCCCATGAGAGATTGATGAGAAAGGTTGAGGCGCATGGAATAGGTGGGGCGTTGTTGGGATTAAAACCTGACTTCAGAAAAGCCAATTATGGTGGTTTAAGAAGAGCCCTATTAGCGGACCCTATGGTCAAAAAATTAAGTCGATCCAGGTGTCCAAATGACTGTACCCCTTCTCAGGCACCTGTCATCTTAAGTCAGGAAGAGACGCCAACCTTGGTAGATACATACTGTAATTTTATCGAGTCAGTATTCAATGCACAAAATAAATATATCCCCAAAAGAAAATTTAGATCAACACAGAACCAACCCCAATGGATGAATAATAGACTATTAGATTTTCTAGGACAAAAGAGAGGAATATATAGAAAAATTAGGAAAGGCGAAATTCACCTACTTGCTTACTATCAGAATCTATCAAGACAGGTAAAAAAGGATATTAGGAAAGAAAAAAGAAATTATGAAATTAAGGTTGCCAATGACTCAAAAAATAATCCTAAAGCTTTTTACCAACTATATAAATCCAAGGTTAGAGATGTAATTGGTCCCCTTAAGCCTTCGATAGGAGAAATGACAGATCATGATTTAGAAATGTGCAGTACATTAAATAGTCAATTTTTTTCCGTTTTCACTAATGCAAATTTGGCACAGTTTCCAGAAGAACGTATGGTATATAGCGATAGTATAGAAAATAGGTTAAGTACGGTTACTATAAGTAGAAATGATGTGCTTAAGGAAATTGACAGACTGAAACCTCATAAATCGCCTGGTCCTGATGAGGTATATGCTAGAGTACTAAAAGAATGTAGGGATGAGTTAAGTTACCCATTAACATTTCTATTTAACAAGTCATTAGAGACAGGTATAGTTCCAGAAGCTTGGAAGCTTGCAAACGTAGTTCCGATCTTCAAAAAAGGTGACAAATCAATAGCATCCAATTACCGTCCCATTAGTCTTACATTAATCATAGGAAAGCTACTAGAGTCAATTATTGCTAGTAAAATTAGAAACCACTTAGATACATTTAATTTAGTAAATTCTTCTCAGCATGGATTCACTCAGGGACGTTTTTGCCTTACTAATTTGCTTAGTTATTTCTCAGAGGTATATGAAGCAGTAGATAATGACAAGTCATATGATATAATATATTTAGATTTCAGTAAAGCTTTCGACAGAGTCCCCCATGACAGATTGATGAGAAAGGTTGAGGCGCATGGAATAGGTGGGGCGTTGTTGGGATGAATTAGGTCATGGCTAATTGGTAGGAAGCAGAGAGTCAGCATAAATGGTACGAAGTCAGAATGGGGAGCAGTCAAAAGTAGTGTCCCCCAGGGATCTGTATTAGGTCCTCTGTTGTTTGTTATATACATAAATGACCTTGATTTAGGTATAACGAGTAGGATAAGTAAATTTGCAGACGATACCAAAATGGGGAGAACAATTGATTCAGATAGAGATATAGAGTGCTTCCAAAGGGATCTAGATACCTTACACGAATGGTCAGTAAATTGGCAGATGAAGTTTAACATTGACAAATGCAAGGTATTAAAGCTAGGGAAGATGCATACAAATGTTCAATATAAAGTAGCTAATATGGAATTAGAAAACTCGAATTGTGAGAATGATCTAGGTGTGTTTGTTAGCAATGATTTGAAGCCTAGAAAACAGTGAATAAGCGTTCGAAACAAGGCAAACAGGATTCTCGGGTTCATCTCTAGGAGTGTGAGTAACAGAACTGCTGATGTTATCTTAAAACTTTACTTGTCATTAGTGAGACCCCATATGGATTATGCTGTTCAATTTTGGTGTCCTTATTACAGAATGGACATAGATTCATTGGAGAGAGTACAACGTAGAATGACAAAAATTATCCATAATATTAGAATCTTCCGTATAAAGAAAGGTTTGAGAAATTAGGCTTACATTCGTTAGAGAGACGCAGAGTTAGAGGGGACATGATAGAGGTATTCAAGTGGGTTAGTGGGATTAATAAAGGGGACATGAAAAATGTACTAAAGCTCAGTGATAGCGAAAGAACTCGTACAAATGGTTTCAAATTGGATAAATTTCGTTTCAAGAAAGATATAGGCAAATATTGGTTTGGTAACAGAGTTGTAGATAGGTGGAATAGGCTACCAAGTGCTATAGTGGGATCAAAAATGATAGGGAGCTTTAAGATACAATTAGATAGGCATATGGACGAGATAGGTTGGGTGTGAGGGTGATCTGTCAGGTGTGGCCCAGGTGTGGGGATCTGCAGATCCCCGTTTTTCTGACCTCTGACCGTTTCGGTGAGGTAAGTCCTAATGGTGTTTTTAAGCTGGGCTTATAATTAGGGTTGGGTGTGACAGGGATCTGCCTTGTGTTGGCCAATCGGCTTTCTGCAGACTCCCATTTTCTTATGTTTCTTATGTTTCTTAGCAATGTTGAAAGAGTGACAGACCTAAATTAAGGCCGGTTGTTGTTTATTTTCATTTGCTTTTTGTGTATTGAAAATACGTATGGTGTGCTTGTTTAGTGTAGTGGAATGAATAGGAGGAATGTGTTCACGAGAGCTAGCTACATGATTTTTTATGTAGGCGAGACATTTACAGAAACAGTGAGGGAGGCAAGACAAATGAAACGGGTTCCACCAACTTGTCACGTGGTTATGAGGCCTCCCTTGGGTAATTTCCCCAGGCTTTGGATTCTCGCAAATAGTAGACAGTGACTTGTATTGCATGGATTATGTTTATTCACACATTTCTGCCATAATTTTTAATATCACTGAAAGTCTCCCATAATCCCTCATTCAGGAAATTAGCAGAAACAAATAGGTAATTTTCTGATGATGAATAGGGGCTGTGGTTGGAACTTTCGTTGATTATAAAATAATTAAAGAACCTTTGCGGGGTTATCAAATGAAGAATAACATTGCCAGGGGTTAAATAATTCAGGACTATGTTCGATCTTTTCACTTCGGGTTCCGATAAAGCTTGGATTGAATATAGTTGGTCAAGCTTTAACCTATGCATTACATTGTGGCTTTCGTTACCAAATATTGTATTGTTAATACAGTATAAGTAATATTGCTTGAACAGTGTATTTTGTTTTCCTTTTTGGCTTCAGATAATTTGAAGAATTGTATTCAATCCTTTCTAATTTAATTTAATTTAATGCAAATAAAGCCGGTGGAGATTATTATTTGTGTATTACAGTTTACAATGTCATACTTTGCTATATCGGAGTAGAGTGTGTTGGGATGTGCGTTGCAAACTTTACCTGTCACCCAGAAAGACACGGAATGCTTATATTTCTTGACTCGATGGGGCTTACTTTTAGGGATTACGACTGTACCTTGTACCTTTATATTAAATGTTTTTAATATTGGCAAATATAATGATGGTCACGTTAACTATAGGTAGCGCCAACGAACCCGACAACAACATTGACCCCCCTACTTCTCGTTACCCAGAAGGGCATAAACCAAACTGACTGAAAATATCCACATCTATCTTTGCAAAATATATAAATGTAAGCTCGTTTGCTTTCATTTATTTTGAGTTATGAAAAGTTAAGGGGTCAACACCATTGTCAAGCTCGATGGCGCCACGTATAATAAACAAGGTGCCGCCCGGAGTCTCTAAGATCAAATTAACTCTGCCCACACAAGGCAGATCTATCTCACACCCAACCCTAAATACAATGCCTAATTATAGGCCCAACTCACTAATACCAAAAGGGCCAACCTCACCAAAACGGTCAGATCAGGGGTCTGCAAGGCGCTGATTGGCCCACACCCGGAAGATACCCCCTCATACCCAACCAATCTCGTCCATATGATTATCTAATTTTATCTTACAGTTCCCTATCCTTTCGATCCTACCATATCACTCGATAGATTATTCCACCTGTCTACATCTGTTACCAAAGAAATATTTGCCTATATCTTTTCTGAAACGAAATTTATATAATTGTAAAGCCTTTTTTCGAGTTATTTAGCTATCACTTAGCGTCATTACTTTTGTCATGTCCCATTTCTTATTCACACTAACCCACTTGCACACCTCTATCATATCCCATCTAACTCTGCATCTCTAACGAATGTAAGCCAAATTTCTTCACCCTTTATTCATATGGAAGATTTCTAAAATTATGGATTATTTTTGTCATTTTACGTTGTACTCTCTCCAATGCATCTATGTCCTTTCTGTAATAAGGACACCAACATTGAACAGCATAATCCATATTGGGTCTCAGTAATGATAAGTACATTTTTAAGATTATAAACAGTTTAGGAAACCATTTGCTGGAGTTATTTCGCTATCACAGATGTTCATTACATGTTTCATGTACCCATTATAAATCCCACTAACCCTCTTGAACACCTCTATCATATCCCCTATAAACTCCACCTATGTACAACTCTGTAACCAAATCAATATTTGCCTTTTTTTTTTTTTGTGAAACGAAATGTATGCACTAGAATATTTCAAAACATTGTTTGCTTGATTTGATTTTGTACATACTTACTTTGTGGACTCACACGAGCAACTTTGTGTTCTCTCCTGCCACAATCATATTCAACAAGGAAATATTATATACTGTAGCAATTGTAACATCTATAATGTGAATGAGGGAGACAGAAGGTATAACTACCTTCAGCGAGTGCCTCCCCCAGATTTCAAAGAGTGACAGGGCCAAAATCAAGGGACGTTAGAGCTTAAATCCCAGGACACACTGAGTTTGAAGCAATTTAAGTCATAGGAAGAGGGAAAGGCTGATTCTGGGAGAGAGTTCCAGAGCTCAGCAGTTGAATAGAAGAAAGTCTGAGAATAGCGTTTCACTCTTGGGTTGGACAGTTGCACAGAGTAGGGGTGGGATTGTGTTGCAAGGCGGGTACTGCGTACCGTACGTAGAGGAGGTGGTATACACTTGGAAAGCTCCGAGGAACACTGATTATTGTAGTAGCGATAGAATAGCGAGAGAGATGCAACATTGCGGCGAAGAAAGAGAGATTGTATAGAGTTGGTGAGTGGACGGGAGTTAATGATACGAAAGGCTTTCCTTTCTACTTTATCTAGGAGTGCGGTGTGAGAGGATCCTCCCCACACATGTGAACAATACTCAATACAAGGACGCACTGTGCCCCTGTACAGAGCAAGAAGCTGTGCAGGGGTAAAGAACCCCTTGAGGTGGTTGAGCACACCTAGCTTCTGGGAGGCTGCCTTAGCAAGACTGGTAATATGGTCTTTCCAAGTGAGACCAGAAGAAAAAGAGACACCGAGAACAATGAAAGAAGATGAAGGGTTGATTTTTGTATTGTTGAAGAATAAGGGATAGTCCTCTGGAGGTTCCTGACGGGTAGTAATATGGATAAATTGAGTTTTGGAAGCATTAAATGCAACAAGGTTTTCTCTACACCAATTGGAAATTGTAGCTAGATCAGACGATAAGTATTTTATGGCTTCATTACGTTTACTTTTGAGGGACTGCTGGCTGGGGCGTTCTGGAAAACTAATTGAGTGGTGTAAGGTAGAGTCGTCTGCATATGAATGGATGGGACTGGATGTACAGTTGAGAAGAGAGAAGATCATTTATGTAAATTAGAAAGAGATTAGGAGATAGGACAGAACCCTGAGGAACACCGGAGTTGATACGATGAGGAAATGAGCGATGGCCGTCCACAACCGCAGCTATGAAACGGCTGGAAAGGAAATTGGAGACAAAGGCACAGATGGAGGGACAGAAACTGAAGGAGGGCAGTTTGGAAATAAATGATTTGTGCCAGACTCTATCGAAGGCCTTCGATATGTCTAGTGCAACAGAAAAAGTCTCACCGAAGTCCCGAAAGTTGGATGACCAAGAGTTAGTAAGATATGAAAGAAGATCACCGGTAGAGCGACCCTTAAGGATGCCATACTGGCGATCTGAGAGCAGATTATGAGAAGAGAAATGCTTAAGAAATTTGGAAGCAAGAATAGTTTCAAAAACTTTAGAGATACAAGAGATGAGAGCAATTAGACGATAGTTGGAGGGTTGAGAGCGGTCACCCTTCTTTGGGACAGGTTGAATGAGAGCAAACTTCCAGCAAGAAGGAAAGACGTTAGAGGAGAAGGGGGATGGTTTGGTTTTCTGGCCCCCTTTCTCCCTCATATTAGCCCCTTTAGTTTCCAGGTATTAATACGTTCGGCTTATTAGCTAGGCGTTTTTTAAGACTCGTCGCCCCAATTCTGTGTCAGTATTAAGACCTTTCGTGCCATTTAGGTGTTAATTTATCCTGGCGAGCAAAAGCGAGCCTGAAAAATAGGAGGAATCGGCCTTCGGCCGGGACTTTTTATTATATTTGTATATGTGTATGGAGGAGAGAAAGGGCAAAGTGTGCCTGTAACGAGTGTCTCCTCCAAAGTCAAAAGAGTGACAGAGCCAAATTAAGGAAAGTGGAGTCAAAATGCCTGGACACACACAGTTTAAAGCAGTTTGGGTCATAGGATGAAGGAAAACTTTATTGAGGGTGTGAGATCCAGAGTTCACTTGTTGAGTAGAAGAAAGACAGAAAATTTGCCAATTCTTGGGTTGGAGAGCTGGACAGAATAGGAGTGGGACTGTGTTGAAAGGCGGGTGACTCACACTCGCCACAAGGGAGTGGGTATACACTGAGAGAGCTCTGAAGAACACTGATTGTTGTAATAGCGATAGCAGAGCGAAAGAGATGCAACATTGTGGCGTGTAGAAAGAGATTGTAGGGAACTAGTAAGAGGAAACGAGTTGATGAGGCGAAAAGCTTTTGATTTTACTCATTCGAGAAGTGTGGTATAGGTGAAACCTCCCCACACATGTGAATAATCTCAACACAGGGGCTCACTGTGCCCCTATACAGAGCAAGGAGCTGTGCGGGGGTGAAGGACCCACGGAAACGGTTGAGGACACCTAATATGGGAAGCGGTTTTAGCAAGAGTGGTAATATGAACTTTCCATGAAAGGTCAGATGAAAAAGATACACCTACAATATTGAGAGAAGATGAAGGGTTGAGTTGTGTATTTTTGAATAATAGTTGATACTCTTGTGGAAGATTGTGATGGAGAGATAGAAGGAGAAACTGGGTCTTGGAAGCATAACAATAATACTCAAATTTTACAATCTTGGGGATGATTTTGTTAAGCTTGATGGAGGTCTAGGGAGGAAACTAATAGCATAATAATTATATAAATACATCGACCAATAAATAAACCCTTCCCTCGTTAAGTTCAAAATTGTATTATGAAGGGCTTGAAAATAATCGGATGAGATGCCACGCTATATTACATTTTGTAATAATTTGCTAAGACTCCCAGGATATTCGTTAAATAATGTTATTATGCAAATCTTGGTGTAATTTACGATCTTTTCACATTCTAATTTTTCCACCCTCACTCTCTCACCTGCTGCCTTCCCCACTCTCAGTATTCATAAGTTGCCTTCATTAACGGGAGATGGGTTGTTTAGATTTGCTCATCTATGTATCTTGTTATTGTTTAATTTGTTTTATCCCTAGACCTCCATCATGCTTAAAAAACAACCGCCCAAGATCCTCCTTCAAGATAATTTTTTACATTTTTAGATAGGAAAATGCCCAGGCCTCTTAAATTTCAGGCTCACTATCGGTCGCCAGGAAAACATGACACGAATTCTTAATATTGACAAAATAAATGAGGCGAAAGGTCTTAAAATTACCAGACTAATGGGCCGAATCCCTTATATAATCTGAAAACTAATGGGGCTAAACATGAGGAAGAAGAGGGACCAGAAAAACGGTCCATCTCCCCTTAATTCTTACATGTTCCCTCCTTAAAATGATGGCTACTGACAGAGAGTTACAAGGACTACATATAAAGGGGGTCACCTGTTTTTATCTCTCTTTTTCTCTCTTTCTCTGGCTTGTATCCATTCGGTACCATTCAGCTAGCTATTTTAAGACGTTTATTCCCTTCCAGGTGTCGATTTCTTCCTGGCGAGCGATACCGAGCTAGCATTGCATGACGAAATCAGGCTTCGCCGGGGACAGTTTTCTGTCGAAATTCACAGCAGGCTAAATTTGTACATTTTTCGATAGAAACATTTCTCCGGCAAAGCCGGATTTCTCCATAAAATGCTAGCTCGCTATCGCTTGCCAGGAAGAAATCGACACCTGGATGGGGATAAACGTCATAAACCAGTAGGCTGAATGGGGCCGAATGGATACAAGCCAGAGAAAGAAAGACAATTAGAACAACAAAACAGGTTAGCCACATTAAGTTATTTACCAAGTTATAGATGCATGAATAACTGGTCAGGCTCTTTGAGATTGTTCATATATGATATAGTCTGCAATCTTGGGGAACTCACGCTTGACCTTAGCCTATTAGGCTTAGACTATGAAATACTTTTATCTGTTCAATGAAATATGTAGTATGAACAGTGCTAGAAACTATGAAATTATTATACTAAATGAATTAATATCGCTAAGACAATAATCAATGTTCCTCAGAGCTTTACCAGTGTATACCACCTCCTCTATGTTGGGCACTTAATATCCGTCTTGCAACACAATCCCAACCCTACTCTGTGCAACTCTCCAACCCAAGAGTGAAACGTTATTCTCATTCTTTCTTCTATTCAACTGCTGAGCTGACTTAAATTGCTTCAGACTCCGTGTGTCCAAGCATTTTAGCTCGAACGTCCCTTGATTTCAGCCCTGTCACTCTTTTATCTCTGGGGGAGGCACTCGATACGGGCAATTTTGCCAAAATGACTGGCTTAGGGATTAATTCAACCTGAGTTGAGTTTTTCTAGTAGATTCCCAGTAAGCTGACAATTACCAAATATTCAAGATATAATATTATTAATGAGTAAAGTAACAAGTTTAAGGTAGCGGTTTGTAGCTCCGAGTCAGTGTGGGAGTCCAATTTTTGTGAGGTGAGTTGTGCAAGCTTCACAGGGTTCGGTAGTTTGAGTCGGGGTGGTTCACAGCTACGGTGATGTCGATATAAACAGACAATCACCAATCAACCCATACTCAGGAAACCAAAAATATACATATATTACGAAACATAGATCATGCTCTATATTTTTTGCGCATATAAATTTACAACATTAATACAGAGACGGTGTAGCCTATTTTCCTATCAGCCCAGTGGTCTCCTACCTAGCCCCTTGTCTTAATGAGAATGCGATTACAAATCCCCAACCCTCGAAAGGGCGTGGACCCTCATGGACAGGTCAAAGGATGATCGAAATCTCAGACAAGGGAATCCCTTTGTGAGGGAACCTATACACTATCCCTATTCAAAGCGGTTTGCCAACCCCACACACTTCCTATAACTACCCCTGCTAAGGGGCCCCTTCGTTCATATAGCCTCAGGGTTAAGCTTCGTACCACGTTAGGGGCTCTCTAGTTGGCGGTGTGACCAAGGGCATACATTCTATAATACAATATATTAACATACACAAATTATAGCATATAGCACAGCATGCATGTGCATAACATTAACTGTGATTTACTTATGGCCTTCTTCGTATAGTTAGGGATAGTCTGTGATGGTATGATAACTAGAACTGTGTTTAATTCTAGAAAATAGTAGAAAAAATCACTGCCGTGTTTTTACAAGTCTGCGCTTGCACTCTTTTTCTCTCTCTCTCTCTCTAATGCCCCTTTCCCACTGAAGCGAATTTAAACAATTTTCATCGCCGAGGACGTATTTTGGGCATTTCGCAACGAATTTGTGCGACGTATACAATTTTGACCATTAACACCCTACGAGCGGCCTAGGCGGTAATTTATATGTACCGCCCAGCGGGTGGTTTTGGCCATAAATGGGGTTGTTTCCGTGCTCTTTTTCATGCATAAACAAGACCCAGAGCGTAATACAAGCATGTATCCCTGAAAGGGCATAAATTGAGCTTTCCAATGTCACCTGAACCATCCTTCTACGATCACTGGTTGTCTTGCAACGATGATCGTGCAACCGAAGGTCAAAATGGCTATAATACGGTAATTTTCTTACATTATTATGTGTGTAGCGAGTGAGTGAGGGTGGAGAAGGGTGCAATTAATCTCAGTTGGTCCACGGCGGCCGTGGCGAGCGGTCAGGCCTATGCTCCTATGCATAACCTATGCTCCTCCCAGAGCTCCGCTCTCTCTCAGACCACATTACGTGCTCAAAATTGCACTCGACAATAGCCGGGTGCTGCCACATAGGCCATATTTATTTCACTCGACTATAGCCGTGTGCCGCCAGTTATGGGTTAAAAACCGTTGACAAGTTAAACTCGGCGACGATGTGTCCGATGGTTGCGACGTAATCGGCGACATTATGCGACGTCATCGGCAAATTGAGCGATGGTTCGCCGATTACGTCGGCGAGAGCTGTCACATTTTCAATAAAATATTGCAAAATAATGCGAGGGTTGAACTAATCTCTGGCGTATGTTCTGCGACGTCTTGGGCAAATTAAGCGAAGGTTTGGCGGTGACCTGGGCGAGATTATCCGAAAACCTTTTGCATATATTTCATGGCAGAAACATAAGAACATAAGAACATAAGAAATGGGACTCTGCAGAAAGCCGATCGCCCCACACAAGGCAGATCCCTGTCACACTCAACCTCAATTAAAAGGCCTAATTATAGACCCAACTTACTAATACCTGGAGGACTGACCTCACCAAAACGGTCAGAGATCAACACAAGATTGCGGGGGTCTGCAGAGCGCCGATTGACCCACACCAAGCAGATCCCCCCTCATACCCAACCCATCTCGTCCATATGCCTATCTAATTTTATTTTAAAGCTCTCTATCATTCTCAATCCTACCATATCACTTGGTAGCTTATTCCACATGTCTACAACTCTGTTACCAAACCAATATTTGCCTATATCTTTTCTGAAACGAAATGTATCTAATTTGAACCATTTGTTCGAGTTCTTTCGACATCACTGAGTTTCAGTACATTTTTGATGTCCCCTTTATTAATCCCACTAACCCACTTGAACATCTCTATCATATATATCATTCTTTTCAACCTAATACTGATAGCGGGAGCTGATGTGTCTTTATACGGTTGAACGTTATTGTAGGACCGGTATTTAACTCATTCAATACCGGTGACGTCCTTTTCACTATATTCTGGCAACTATTAGACTGTTATATTCAGCTTAGGAAGGATGGCTACCCGTAAAAGATCACATACTATCTGGATTAATAGCTAGAATTAAGCTACCATATATCCTTCCTAAGCTGCACAAAGTCGTCTAAATGGAACTGAAATAAAAACAAAAAGACGTCTCCGGTACTGTAAAGGTTAACTAACATAACCCATTCAGTAACGGTGACGTCCTTTTCATTGTATGCTGACAATTATTATACGATTATATTCAGCTTTGGAAGCACGTCTACCCATAAGAAGGCTACACACTATCTCGATTATTCATTTTAGCTACCATATAGCCTTCCTATGCTTCATATAATCGCCAACAAGTAGCTGAAATATAATAAAATATATGTCGCCGGTACAGTTGCCCAAATAAGTGATGTCGCAACACCAACTATATGTTGATCACTAATTGGTATCAGCACTATACCTGTATAACGTTTAATTCATAGTTTCGAGTGAGATATACAAACAAAATTTGTCTATCTTTACACACTCTATTCAACATCTGACAGACATTAATACATCACACAGCGAGCAAAATGTAATGACAGCGGCGAGACGACATATTTGGCAAACATATACAAGGGTTAGTAAACGAAATGTGTAAAATTGAATGGTTAACATTTGAAAACTGGGCATATTAAATATCCTTTCATAAACCTACACTTAATTTCTTAATTGGGATTAAGCGTCATATTTAAGCGTAATATTAAGCGTAATAATAATAAGCGTAATATTTAAGCGTAATATTAAGCGTAATAATAATAAGCGTAATATTTAAGCGTAATATTAAGCGTAATAATAATAAGCGTAATGGGGGATGGGCGTAATATTTGCTCATTTATATATTTGTTTATAATATATTTAGTTTCATCCCTAGACCTCAATTAAGCATATAAAGCACCCCCCATCACCCTCCTTGAAGACAAATTTGTAAATTTGTTGATAGAAAATGTCCTGGCCGAAGGCCGGTTACTCATAAAGTACAGGTTCGCTATCGCTATCCAGGAAAACCTCGACGCCTAAATGACACGAAAAGTCTTAATATTGACATTAAAATAGGGTGAAATATCTTAAAATCGCAAAAACTAATGGGCTGAACGTTATAAAATCTGAAAACGAATGGGGTTAACCATGGGGAAGAAAGGGGACCAGAAAAACGACCCATCTCCCCTTAATTCGAAGATTGGCAATGTCCTTGCCGTATGTGTACGAATTACGGCTTAAGAGAGGTGCAAAGAAAAAAGGGTTGACAGGTTCACTATAATCCATTTTTTTTACCCACCTCGCCGAAGGTGCTCTTTGGCCTCGGCGAGGTGTTTTCCGAGCATTCGTCTACGTCGCAAAGCCCTTCGCACAGCTCGTGCGGAGTATACCCGCCTGGCGGGTATACTCTCGACGAGTATTCGATCACACATCGTATTACATGTGCGAGTAATCGCCGAGACAATCTCCGATGATAATTGTGCATCGGCGATTTCCGGCGATCCATCATGCGAAGTTTCGGAAATTTGCAACGCTTTTTTTCGTGCGACACCCTCGCTGATGTCATAGAGGAGCTCCGAGGGCCTCGCCGTTGCGTCGGAGAATATTTGCCGATGCTTGCGAGGGTTCGCAGAGCTTGTCACTCCTCGTGCCAAATTTTGAACAATCCGAAAACTTGCGAGGCCCCTTTGCAAGTCAAACGATCATCCTCCGAGGATTTAAAATTTTGTGCCCATTCGTTGGTATCGGCGATGAAAATCGTTTAAATTCGCATCAGTGGGAAAGGGGCATTATCAAGGCTGCTAAAAGCTTCGGGATCAATATAAACTATTTTGATTCATGAGCCAAAGAAAAAGAAAGTAAATAGAAACCTAGGGTGTGTATTTATGTTAGTTATTATTATTTTTGTTTTTTAACACCTTACGAGCGGCCTATGCGGTTTATTTATATGTACCGCCCAGCGGGGTGTTTTTAGCCAAAATAGGGCTGTTTACGAGATCATTTTCATGCCTAAATAAGACCCAGAACGTAAAACAAGTACCTATCCCTGAAAGGGCATAAACAGAGCTTCCGAATGACACCATAACGATCCTTTTATGATGGCTAGTTTTCTTGCAATAACCGTGCAACGCGAGTGCAAAAAGCATGTAATTAGCCACTTTCCCGATACAATTCCTTATATAGCGAGTGAGAGAGGGAGGAGGGAGCTGGGATTCGTGTCAGTATGTTCGCCGCGGTGGTCTGGAGCAGTCATACGCTCGCTACTCTCCTGCCACCACTTGTCTCTCTCTCTCAGCAACATTACGTGCTGAAATTGCCACTCGACCTATGTCGAGCGCCGCCACATAGTCCAGCTTTATTAAATACGACTTATGTGGTGAGCCGCTAATAAAGGGTTAACACCTTACGAGCGGCCTATGCGGTTTATTTATGTGTACCGCACAGCGGGGTGTTTTTAGCCAAAATAGGGCTGTTTACGTGATCATTTTCATGCCTAAATAAGACCCAGAACGTAAAACAAGTACCTATCCCTGAAAGGGCATAAACAGAGCTTTCGAATGACACCATAACGATCCTTGTATGATGGATAGTTTTCTTGCAATAACCGTGCAACGCGAGTGCAAAAAGCAGGTAATTCGGTACTTTCAGTACATAATTGAGTATGTAGCGAGTGAGAGAGGGAGGAGGGAGCTGAGATTTGTGTCAGTAGGTTCGCCGCGGTGGTCTGGAGCAGTCATACGCTCGCTAGTCTCCTGCCACCACTTGTCTCTCTCTCTCAGCCACATTACGTGCTGAAATTGCCACTCGAGTTATGTCGAGCGCCGCCACATAGTCCAGCTTTATTTAACTCGACTTATGTTGCTCGCCGCTAAATAAGGGTTAATTACTTTTATATTATCATGATAAGGCTCTAAATTTTGTTTCTGTGGAGCAATGTAATCATCATGTTTTCGGGCGGCCAGACATTTTTACTATCTCAAGGGAGGGGAGGTTGGGTAGAGCAACTTTGCAAAGAGGAGACGGGAATATATATACATATATATATATATATATATATATATATATATTATACCGTATATATATTATATATATACTGCTCTAGGTAATTTAGGAAGAAAAGGATGTAGACTTGTTCACCAGGTTGGTCAGTTAAATGAGAGGAGAGCCATAGGTAATGATGAGCATTCATTAACATTGCCAAGAATGTATATTTCAGGAAAGGGAGAGATGGATAGTCAACGATAGTCTAGGAATATTGGATATTAAGTAGAATTAGGGGAGAGATAAACAGCACAGATATATTTAGTGAAAGACTTGCAAGATAGCTTAAGCCAGGGAGTTTGAAAATTCAGAAGAGTCTAAGTTGGGAACACGAGAACAAGTATTATTGTTGTGTATGTACACGTCAAAACATCCACCTTTGGCATTAAACTGAACATAAAGATAGTAAAAGGATACAGAGAAGGGTGTGCCGTGTGTTGCCTTAGACAACTGGGTTTCGATGAAGAAAAGTAAGTCAGGTCTGGTAGAAGAGAGGTTGTGTTCCACAGGGAGGAAGTAAGAGGAAAGGCCGCGAATGTTACAGATATTGATAGGTAGAGTAGCAGGAAGAGGTCCAGGGCACTTAGAGGAGTCCAAAACAAGGGTAAGTCCAATGGGGGCCCTGACAGTATATTGAAACCTTGGTTACACATATACTGTATATATTACGAGGTATTTGTTGATATTCCAAGATGATAAGTTGGTCCTTTTACACTAGTAATATGTAAAACATTTCTTATTCTATCTATCTATCTATATACTCAGGCCCAATCCCCATTTTGGGGGTAGCCGACTCAAGACAGAGCAAGAACAGGGAAAACACAAAAACAACATAAAACAACAAATAAACACAGATAAAAAGCACAAACTCACACACATCCAGGTCACCCAGGAGAAGACCCAGAGACCAGGGTCACCAAGGTCGCTCCAGCACTCCCCCAGCTCCCGACCACCCGGAGAGGTTCCGATCTCGGCAGGCAGACATGCAGCGGAGCCAAAGCCACAAGCCCTCCCACCACACTTCCAGGCACACCCTTCATATTAATCGTCTCCCGGGGCCAGGCGCCTGATGGGCTATTATCTAGTCCAACTTGCGCCCGACCCCTTACTCCAAATGACCACGTGTTCACTCAACTATTCACAATCATTCTCCATTCACTCCTGTCCACCACCACTTCCCCTGCCTATTTCTTATTGACTTGAATAAAGTGTTGTTTAAATTATTGACATAGCTGTACAGTATAAGAGAGATCTCTTATACTGTATAATAAACGTAATATCAATCATAATCATGCCATACACCACAGGTAGAAGTTATGCCTAGGTTTCAACATCTTACGCGTAAATTTACGTAAGCTCCGCGAACCCATGGCCCCAATATATTGCCAGACACTTTTATTGCTTGGGTATGTATAAGATACTTTAAGGAATCGGTTTTCATTGTCATGGGCAACTCAATTATATGTTAATGTATAAATGTAAACACATTAATTTCGATATATTGTGTTCACGTCATTAAACGCAATGACAATAATTAGTTTGATGTTAATGGACACTGTATAACCTCTTACTCAATGTGTCCACATCATACAGTCTTTAAATGTTCAAGAGTTAATTACACGTGTGTTACCTTCTCGTTGTTGTCATTATTCCCTGCCAGCTTCGTTACTGCCGCACTTCCCTCTCTTAACTGCACTCATCTGTTTTGGATTTTTGGTGTCTCTCCCTCTTGTCTCTCTACCTATTGTCTGTCTCACTTGCTGTCTCTCTATGTCTCTTGGCCGTGTCTTCGTTATCTCCGCTCTCTCGCACCTTCTGTCTTTTTCACAAATTCCCCGGAGGAATACTTAAGCAGACTGAGATTGCTGCACTGCTCATTTTGCATTGTGCTTTACATCCTCAGTGTCTTCATTTTATTGTTTGTAGTCCTTTTTATAACATGCCTATGCATTATTATCTCTTCAGTTACACTAATACACATTATTAATCGAGATTATATGAATCAAATAGACATGCAGTACTACTAAAATTAATAAAAAATAAAACACAATTTATAACACCGTTAAAGCAAATGGCAAAATCAGAACTACGGTTATCCAAGCATCTGGAGGGATTCGTTTGTCAGTAACTATCAAGATATATATATATATATATATATATATATATATGAATTATTTCCGTCATAACAACAACTTTCAGAGGGTGATATTTTGTGTGGCTAATGAAGGGGGGAATGGGAGAGGCATATTCCAATTATAACTAAAAGTTAATGGGATCTATTTAGGTATCCAACGAAAGAACTCGTCGACCTCCATGCAATCATTATCAAGATATATTGCGAAAAACACACACACACACACATACACATAAGGTGGAAACAATGCCTCGCACAAAGCACACATGAAATGCTAATTTTGCATGAGCACATAAGCACACAACCAGGACATGCAAATTACACACAAACATCCTATTATTCAGTCCTGGCGAAAATAAAATTGCATAAAGAACCTCATTCTGATTCACGAGGTAAAAACTAAGATAAAAATCTCAGTGGTTTATGGGTAGCTTTTGTTATTATCATTTTTGCTTTCCTTTTGGGAGGCTTGCATTTTCCATCATCCCCTTCGTATTTATCTCTCTCTCTCTCTCTCTCTCTCTCTCTCTCTCTCTCTCTCTCTCAAATCAATATTAGAGAGAGAGAGAGAGAACTGGAGTTCATTCCTTTACCATTATATATTTTATACAAGAAATGTCTTACAAAAAGTGGATATATTCTCTCATCTCTCTCTCTCTGAAATCAATATAACCGATTTAGATTTATGAGCCAAAGAAAAATCAAAGTAAATAGAATCCTAGCGTGTGTATTTATGTTAGTTATTATTATTGTTGTTTTATTATTACTTGTTTTTATTATGATAAGGCTATACATTTTGTTTCTGTGGCAGAATGTAATCATAATGTTTTGGGGCTGCCAGACATTTTAACTATCTCTAGGAAGGGGAGGTAGGGTATAGCAACTTTGCAAAGAGGAGACGGGAATATATATATATATATAAACCATGAACAGTCATGCTTTAATCATGTAAACAACGCTGTGATAACATAAATAGGTAACTTTTCCTATTTATATTAAGGTGGAGACATATTACATGGAGAAAGTATTCCATTCCATACACAAGTCGTAGGAAATATACTTTCCCCTAATTCTACCGACTTTCCAAAATTATTTTACTATCTATACTTTAAAGAGGAATACATCCTCTCCATCTCTCCTTTCTCTAAAATTTCCCTCTTAGGAGATTTTAACGTTCACAACCGCCAATTGCTCTCCTCTTATTCCACTGACCAACCTGGTGAACAAGCCTACATCTTTTCTATGCTAAATTTCCTAGAGTAGCTGGTCCAGCAATCCACCGGTATCCCGGATTGCTTCGGAGATCGGCCCAACATTCTTGACTTGTTTCTAACTTCTAACTCTTCTTCTTAAACTTTCGATCTTTTCTCTCCTTTGGGCTCTTCCAACCCTAAACTTATCTCTGTCACCTGTCCTATCTCTCCAGTACAGCCATCCGATCCTTCCAGCCGGTGGCGCTTGTGGCACTTTGGCGCTGCTGACTGGAAGGCTCTTCGACAGTACTTCTTTGATTTCCCATGGAATGATTTTTGATTTCGTGGCCGGGGACCCTCGGAGAATGCTGAACGCATTTCTGAGGTAATCCCATCGGGCATGGAGGCTTCATACATTCCTTTTTCTTTCTCTCAGACTGATGCAAGAAAATCTTGGTTTACTCACGCCTGATCTACTGCTGTCCGCAACAAGGAGGAAGCATTCAAACGGTACCGGTACCTATGTTTCTGCCCGGAATCAAGCCAAATCTGTCCTTCGAATCGCCAAACACTCTTTCATCAATAATTAATGCATTGTACTATCCAACTCTAGCTCTTCACAAGCTTTCTAGCCAAAAACCTCTCCAACAATTACTCTTCCTCGTCATTCCCTCCCCTTTTCCACTCTGATAGCACAACCATCACTTCTTCTTCTGACAAAGCTGAACTCTCCGGTGCTATTCCTCCCTATCCACCCCCCACTCTCCTACTTATACCTAATATCATAATATCTTCTAAAGATGTACTTTCTATCCTCTCTGGGCTTAATACAAAGAAGGCATACGGTTCAGATGATGTTCCTCCTGTTGTGCTAAAAAACTGTGCTTCCATGCTGACTCCCTGCCTAGACAAACTCTTTCGTCTCTGTTTCTCCTCTAACATCTTCCCTTCTTGCTGGAAGTTTGCATTTTATGGAGAAATCCGGCTTCGTCGGAGAAATTTTTCTATCGAAAAATGTACAAATTTTGTCAGCTGTCTAACTCATTATCCAAAATATGGTGCTCACCATATATAAATCGACACCTGGATGGGGATAAGCATCTTAAAACATTAGGCTGAATGGGGCCAAATGGACACAACCCGGAGAGAGAAAAAAAGCAAGTCACCCCCCTTCAGGAGACAAACATTGACACCTATAACTATTCGAAAAAACGCTGAACTCATTACTAATTATTGGAATACTGGAATATTAGAATGAAATAGTGGATCATCTTAATATAGTGTAAAATAAGGCATAGTGTGTTAATCCCAAAACCTCTTGTGGGCGGTGTTTTACTGTATAAAGAGACTAATATACAGGATAGTAACTTTAATCGTAAGCGAATGCAAAACATATGATGTGGAAGAGAATATGGTGTAAGTAAAATAGTGGATAATAATGTGGGTGTTTGGTAGGTGTAAGAACAAAACAAATCAGAAGTCCGTGAAGGCGTTTGTACTTGGTACAGTCGTCCAAATAAGTGATGTCGCGGCACCAAGTATATTTCGATTAATAATTGGTATCTGCACTCTCTAAGCATTAATTCATCGTTTCGAGTGAGATATACAACAAATTTACTATCTTTACACACCCTATTCAATATCTGACAGACATTAATACAGCATACAGACAGCGAAACGTAACGTAGGTGTAAGAAAAAGGGAATACAGCAATCCGTGAAGGTGTTTGTACTTCACACCTCTGAACGTTTCTCCTGAACATTAAACAGTGGAGGATTATTTGTTATTTATAGGTGTGTGTTTTGGCCAGGAGGGTGGGAATTACCAGGTGTGTGTGGAAGAGAGAGAGAGAGAGAGTGAGGGAAAGAGAGAAAGAAGACATTTAACAGAATATTTAGTATTTCAAAGCCCTTGGGGGCCCATTTCGAGGAATTACTGTTCTTACTAATCTACTCTTGTTTTGTTGTAATTTACTTAAGAAGTATTTACAGCTTCTGAGGGATTTTTTGTGTCCACGTAGAACAGATCTTGTATGTTTTATTTTGTGCTATGTGAGTGAGGGAGACAAAAGGCAGAAATGCCTGAGGCGGACGCCTTCCCCAGATTTGAAAGAGTGACAGGGCCTAAGTCGAGAGAGAGAGAGAGAGAGAGAGAGAGAGAGAGAGAGAGAGAGAGCGAGAAAGAGAGAGCAGGGGATTAAGAGGAAAACAAAACATTATAAGAACAAAAACTACCCATAAGCCACTGAGGTTTTTATCTTAGTTTTTACCTCGTTAATCTAAATGAGGTTCATTATGCAGTTTTATTTTCCCCACGACGGAATAATGGGATTTTTTTTTTTTTTAGCATGTCCTGGTTCTGTGAAAGTAAGAGCTTAAGTGCTCATGCACAATTATTTTACTTGTGTGCGGCGCGCGAAATTTGATCTAGTTTGTGTGTGTCAATTTTTTTTTGTTCGCAATATATCTTGATAATTTATGAATGGAGGGCGGTGAGTTCTTTTGTTAGATACCAGATTGGATACCATTAACGTTAAGTTAATACCACACTGAGAACATTTTGTTTTGTTTTTATATGACGAAATTTAAAACAAATATATTTTGACTCCACAAATACTA
Source organism: Paralithodes platypus (assembly GCA_032716605.1). Taxonomy (NCBI): domain Eukaryota; kingdom Metazoa; phylum Arthropoda; class Malacostraca; order Decapoda; family Lithodidae; genus Paralithodes; species Paralithodes platypus. Next base: position 11,261,543 of record CM064511.1, on the reverse strand, counting down.
CCTTGCAATATTTTTGTTCCATAATCGCGATACTCAAGATTCTAGTTCTTGGTTAGTCACTGATTTCACACAAACCTTTAGGAGATGATAGGATGACCCACTTTAACCCGAGAACGGCGAGAAGACTCTTAAGAGGTTTTGGTGGTGAAAGGCGACGAACCTCTTAAGATCCAAGGCCTAAGAAAAAACTTTCAAAAGGCCCCAGTAGAACTTAAAACAAAGGAATATGTGATTAAGTGAGATAATTCCCCTCCATACCTTCCATTACTCCTCCTCATGTGTCAAAACCCCCCCTTCCTTCAATTATCACCTATTTTTCTTATTATTTCCCTTGTTTATGGGTTTATTTACCGCGCCAATCTCTCCAACCCTGTTCCAAGGTATACTGCACATATCGAGTGCGTGGGAAGAGAGTGAGAGAGAGCCCTCAGTCTGCCTCTAGGCCTCTGAGAAGGTATACGTCTTGTTCGCCTTACACTTGATGTCTGGAGGGTCGGCATTAATTTGTCTTTGTCACCCCCCAAATACTATTCCCACTTGTGTTATTGCTGTTACATGTTAATATCTTCATATTAAACATAAAATAGGCGCATATGAATAAGTAATAACGATATTTATCGTAAAATGACAATTTTAGGCGGGCATGAAGCCTAATATCGTCGCTTGGCGGTAGGGTGTGCACTACCAATAGCTCGTGCTTAACGGGTTAAGAATTGAGGGCTTGACTGTTTTACATTAACATGACATTATGTTCAATACTATTGCATGGAATAAAAGGATTTACTTATTATTATTGGGTTATATTTTGTTCTAATGAATTTACAAACCAGTTATGTTACTCCGCAACATTAACAAAACTGTCTGAGTGTATAGCCATATCACATTATACCGCAGTTAATTCGATTATAATAGCCCTAGCTTTCTTTGTAGGTACTAACTGCCTTGATAATGATGATGTTAAGCAGATACTGTAAAGTAATAATGCAGTTGTTTGTCTTACACTGAACTGTTACTATTTATTGTTTGGATTCACTTGTATGTCGGGCTCTCCTTATGTTTGTTCACGCAACTTCTGCTTGTGTGTGATTATCATGCAGATTACATATTTCAATTGTCTTCATCGATGGCATCACAGACAATTCCTTACAGTATTTATCTTTCATGTAAAAATACGCCCAGGTGACTTTTTTTACTTCCATTTCCGCTTATAATACATCGCCATAGCGCCATATCAGTAGGCCTAACCCAATTCAAACAAGTTCCAATGAACATATTTGGTCAAATTCTCCCTATCAGGTCAGGTGAAGGTATTGAGGGATAAGCCTTTACAACGGCACCTCATTGCTACTTTCTACTTTCCTAGTTTTCTGAAGAGTGTAGAGAGGGGAGAAGGGGTGTTGGAGAGAGAGGAAGCTGTTGGAGTGGCTTTATAAATCTTTAATAATTCATTCTGATAAACGTGGCCTTGAAAATAATAAGGGAAATTTCCTTCTCGCCTTGCTTGTGGCCACTCACCAAGCATATAAAATTACCGTTTATCTCTCTTCCCTTTTCATATTTTACACTTGCCATCAAGCGTCTTGATGGTGTAATGGTAAAAGTGTTTAAAAATGTGTGTGTGATAACCCAGGTTCGAATCTCCGTGGATCACATATATGCTTTCATTGATTTAATTGGAGGTGTTTGGTGTTGGGGTGAAATTAATTTAAATATATAACTTGATGTAATATTGTTACATTGTCAAAAAAATGTGTTTAGAAGACAGTACGAGTTATGGCCTGAAACATAAACTGAACTTCACATACATACCTGGTATATAGCTTTTACAAGTCAATATGGAATTAACACTGTTTGCGGTGCATTTCTGCTTTTAACCCCTTCTGTACCGACGACATCTGTTGTTGTTGTTGTTGTTGTTGTTCCCCATGCTGCCTGGCCGAACAGCCCCAAGGCCCCGAGCAATTCAAAGGCCATAACCGAGTGCCCCCACAGAACCCTACCCGCCGACCACAATAAAGCCTGGATGACCGAAGCCACTCCATGGCGGGGGGCTGAGGAGGGTGCGGAAACGCCCGGGAAACCAAAGCCCCACCCAGGGCCCTGTGCCCCTCAGCAATTATGAAGAGAAAGTTGAGGGGCAAGGGAAAAATGTGACGCTTTGGCTTCCAATCTTGGTGTGTATCTAATTATAGCTATATTTGGACGATTTTATGCAGCTTAGGAAGGATCTATGGTAGTTAAAAGGGTTGATTGAGATTGTTCGAAGCCTTATAATTGCTAGAGATCCTTCTTAAACTGAATACAATTGATTACTAGTAGCCAGAATATAATGAAAAGACGTCACCTGTACAGAAGGGGTTAAAACACCTCTTGCTTGGACACACACTCTCCCACAACTAATGCTTGGATCACACTACTATTACTGCCGCTGTCCTTTGTTTTTACATAGGACGTACCAGTACGTCAGGTACAGTGAATGGGTTAATTATTTGTATATCTATACCCATTAGTACACACACAAAAGATACCTTAGTAACCCAATCATATGTCTCCTAAATGGCCATGTTACAATATTGTAATTTCCATATAAATTTGTTGTCTATGTGGATGAGGGAGACAAAAGGCAGAGCTGCCTGTGACAAGTGCCTCCCTCAGAGTTGAAGAAGTGACAGGGCCAAAATCAGGGAATGTTAATATGTTTAGGGATTTTGTTTTGGTATGTATTTATTGTTTTCTTTTTCTTTTTTTTTGGTATATAGTTGCTAACATTATGAAACAGGTTCACATGGTATGAATTAAAGTTTGACTGAATTTAGTGCACTACAAACATAGCCTATAATAATGTGAAGGTGAAAAAAGCTGTTGCCCCAATTTGCATTAGCGGCTGGTAAAATTATTAATTAGTTGTACAAATATTGCACGTCTATTTTATTCATATATTCATTTTCTTTAGCAATATAAGGGGACTTCACTCTAACATCAATTCTGTACACCAATTTCTTCAAGCAGAATCCCCTACTCTCCTTTTTTTGACAGAGACTCAAGTAACATCCACATCTGACACGTCTAGATTTAATTTTCCAGGTTATCAACTGCTCCAAAATTTCAGACCTAAAGGAGGTGTATGTTGCTTCGCAAAATCTGAAATTGCCCTGGAGGAGGTTACTAGTTTCAATTGTCCCTATTTTGATTATTCTATATACAAATTAATTTCTGCTGGTAAATTTAAATACATATGTTGCATCTACCGTTCCCCAAATACTCCTCCAGAGCAAAGTCTTTTTGATTCTCAGTCCTCACAACTCTGTGTCCTCAACTTAAATGCTTCTTCTGAAATCACTGTGTTGGGTGATTTTAATGTCCATAATGTTGAATGGCTCACTCATTCAGCCAGGACTGATGATGCTGGTCTTGAATGTGAGCTATTTGAAGACTCATTTAATCTCACTCAACTAGTCAACCAACCCACCTGTGTACCAGATAATCCTAATCATAATTCCCACCTACTGGACTTATTTTTAACAACCAATTCAGAAAATTATGATGTTGCAGTGAGGTCCCCGCTTGGATCTTCTGATCACTGTCTGATACAGGCCACCTGTCTATCAGCTACCACACCTTCCCACTCTGAACCTATTTTGGTGACTAAATGGCATTACGATAGGGCAGACTGGGAGGGTCTTCAAGGTTTCTTTATTGACATTCCCTGGACCTCTTTCTTTTCTAATGATGCACACTCCACCTTGAGCCACATACAAGATTTTGTAAAAATTGGAATGGAAACTTTTATTCCTCATCAAAAGTACAGTAAAAGATCTAATTCACCTAAATGGTTTGACCATAATTGTGCTAGAGTAACTGAACAAAAAGCAATAGCCTACAATGCATACACAAGATCAAAAACACATGAAGCCTTTAATTACTTTAGAAACATCAGAAATCATGCCAAAACTGTATTAAACCTAACTAAATCAAACTTTCTCCACAAGCAGGCAAATAAACTTCTAAATAATCCAAATGATAACAAAATATTTTGGTCTACTCTTAACTAATTTAAATCCAACTTCACTACTGCTTCATCCATGCCACCATTAAAATCTCCGACTGGCAATCTTGTAAGTGACCCACGAGGTAAAGCTAACGTTCTTGCGGATATTTTCTCCACCAACTCAACCTTAGATGAAATTAATCAAGATGTCCCTGTACTTAATTTTAATTCGCCTGAAATTCCCTCACTTAAGATCCACACCAGACATGTCAAAATTATTTTGCAGAATCTCTCAGTAGATAAGGCTCCTGGTCCAGATGAAATTCCTCCAATAGTACTTAAGAATTGCTCCTTGGTGCTCGCTCCTGTATTGGCAAAAAATTTCCGTCTGTGTACTCATACCTCATGCTTCCCAGTACCCTGGAAAGAAGCAAACATCCATCAAGTTCCAAAAAAAGGTGCCTCTTCAGATCCATCAAACTACAGACCAATAGCTATAACTTCCACTCTTGGTAAAGTCTTTGAAATTATATTAAATAATCACATAATTAAGCATCTTGAGAATAATAAATTAATCAGTGATAGGCAATATGGTTTTAGACGATGTCGATCAACTGCAGACATGCATTGCCTTCTTACGCATCAAATCAACCAAGCTGCAGACCAACATGGTGAAACACATACAATTACACTGGATATATCAAAGGCATTTGATAGAGTCTGGCATCAATCATTATTGTCGAATATGTCACACTACGGCCTTGCATCATTAGTTCCACTAATTTGTTCTTATCTTCATAACAGAAAAATATGTGTAATGGTAGATGGCCTTTATTCTCAATTTCACTCAATGAATGCTGGTGTTCCCCAGGGATCAGTTTTGGCCCCAATTCTGTTCCTCATTCATATCAATGATCTCATATCTACCACTCATAATCCAATACATTCCTACGCAGATGACTCAACACCCCACAGTTCCTTCACATTTACCAATTCTTTCACCCAACCCGATCTTATAAATTCAAAAATAAACACTGCAATTTCTCTGAACCAGGACCTTTCTAGAATTAATGGATGGGGACAAAAGAATCTAGTTTCCTTTAATGCACAGAAAACCAAGTACATTCAATTTTCTAACCGACAGAATCTCACTGACTCCCATATATTTTTTAATGATGTAAATATTCCCACTTCCCCTAGTATTGACATTCTCGGTGTAACATTAACTACTAACTTGAGCTGGACACATTATGTAGAGGCATTGCTAAGAATGCCTCTAAAAAACTGGGACTCCTGTACAGAGTTCGAGAATTCTTCACTGACGAGCAGTTGGCCGTGATATATAAAAGTCATGTGCGTTCTCAGATGGATTACTGTTCACCTCTGTGGGGTGGAAGTGGAGTGGTTGCATTGAGGCAGTTGGACAAAATTCAAAATAAAGCTATTAAATTAATCAATAACCCTCCAATCACACAGGACCTTCCTACATTATCCATACGAAGAAACGTTGCATCCCTTGCATTATTCTACAGATATTTTCACAGCAATTGTTCCGAGGAACTTGCTTCAATTGTGCCGCCTCTCCACATCTTTCCCCGTAGAACTAGGGCAGCTGAGAGCGCCCATGAATTTACACTTTCTCCTCCACAATGCAGAACTTCTGCTTATCAGAATTCATTTATCCCCAGAGCTACTACTCTTTGGAATTCACTTCCCTCGAATTGCTTTCCACAAACTTACAATCTACAAATGTTTAAATCCAGTTGTTACAAACATTTTATGAATGGAGGATGCCTTTAGGCACATGGACCTTTTTGTTTTGTCTGTGTTTTTCCTTCCTCCGTTCATTGTCTCTTAAAAAAAAAAATAATAATAATCTGGATTAATAATGTGTTTTATTGTAACTGAAGAGACAATATTTTATAGGCATGTTATAAAAAGGACAACAAACAATATAATGAAGACACTCAGGATGTAAATCACAATACGAAATGAGCAGTGCAACAATCTTAGTCTTTTTAAGTATTCCTCCGGGGAATTTGTAAAAAAGCCTGAAGGTACGAGAGAGCGAAGAAGCAGAGATAACAAAGACACCGCCAGGAGAGAGACAGAGAGGTAGAGAGACAGCGAAGGGGACAGACAAGAGGGAGAGACAACAAAACTCCAACACATATGAGTGAAGTTAAGAGAGGGAAGTGTTGCAGTAACGAAGCAGGTGGGGAATATTGACAACAACGAGAAGGTAACACACGTGTAATTAACTCTTGACAATTTAAAGACTGTATGATGTGAATAGTCATAATAGTCCCCCTATATAAGGGCAAAGGGGAAAGAGGAGTGTGTGGTAACCACCGAGGAATATGTCTTCTAAGCGTAGTAGGGAAGGTATACAGTAGGGTAGTGATTGAGAGAGTGAGAGTGAGAACGGAGAAATGGATAGGCGACGAGCAGGGAGGTTTTAGGAAGGGAAGAGGATGTGTAGATCAGATTTTTACCCTGAATTGTGTTGTGGAGAAGTATCTGGAGAAGAAACAAAAGGTGTATGTTGCCTTTATGGACTTGGAGAAGGCCTATGACAGAGTGGATAGAGAAGGTTTGTGGAAAGTACTTAGAATATACGGAGTAGAGGGCAAGTTGCTGAAAGCAGTGAAGAGCATGTATGAGGGTGCAAAGGCGGCAGTACGTGTGGAGAGTGAGCAGAGCGAGTTCTTTGACCTGAATGTTGGTTTGAAACAGGGGTGTGTGATGTCCCCGTGGTTGTTTACTGTATATATGGATGGAGTTATGAAAGAAATACTATCAAGAGCAGTGGATGTTGGTGTATCGCTGAAAAGGGAGGGAATTGAGTGGAAGCTACCTATACTGCTGTTTGCGGATGATACAGTTCTGATGAGTGATAATGAATGGGAGTTGCAGGGTCTGGTAAATGAGTTTGGAACAGTGTGCGAAAAACGGAATTTGAAGGTAAATACGGGGAAGAGCAAGGTTATGGTCTTCGAAAGGGGTGAAGTCACAGAGTGTGAGGTGAAGCTGAATGGTCAGGCTATGGAGATCGTCAACTCTTAAGTATCTGGGCAGTGTGTTGAGTAAAGATTGGACTATGGATGAAGAGGTGCGGGAGAGGGTACAACAGGGGAAGAGGGTTGTAGGAACGCTAAAAGTAGTAACAAGAAATAGGGTGGTCAGTATGGAAGTGAAGAAGTCCTTGCATGACAGTGTGGTAATCCCGACACTGACTTACGGAAGCGGAGCATGGACGTTGGTTGAGAGACTCAGACCAAGAGTGAGAGCAGTGGAAATGAATTACTTAAGGAGTGCGTGCGGAGTTACATGGAGGGATAGACAGACTAATGAGGAAGTAAGAAGGAGGTGTGGTGTGGAGGTAGATGTGCTGGAAAGTGTGAAAAGGAACAACTTGAGATGGTTCGGCCATATGGAACGTATGGAAAGCGAGAGAATGACTAAGAGGGTGTACGAGAGCGAGGTGGAGGGACAGAGGGGGAGAGGTAGACCGAATATGAGGTGGAAGGATGGAGTGAGGAACTACATGAACGAAGGCGGTGCTGGTTGGGGGGAGGGGCGTCGACTGACTGGGGACAGAGGTGCATGGGGGCGGTTCGTTCGTGGCCACCCCTTCGGGGATCACGGCGTCAGGCAATAGATAGATAGATAGATGATGTGAAAACATTGAGTAAAGGGTTATGCAGTGCCCATTACCATCAAAGTAATTAATTTCAATGCGTTTAATGACGTGAACATATTTTCAAATACATTTGTAAATATATTATATACATTAACACTCAACGAGCGGCTAGTTTGGTAACATCTACTACCTGCCAAGCGGGCAGATATACCCTAAACTAGCTTCATTCCATGCTCTTTTTCATGCATAAACCATCCTTGCACGACCATGGGTTGTCTTGCAACGATGTTGCAACGCGAGTACAAAAACCCTAAAATATGGTAATTTCCTTAAATAATTCCCTGTCTTGGGAGGCAGTGGATGTGGATGTGTGTGGAGGAGGGACCTGTTGCGGTACGGGTGCTGTGCCAAACGGTCAGAGCCCACCCGCGCTGCTCCCACTGCTCTGACTCTCTCTCAGAGCCAATTATGTGCTCAACATCGCATTGGACTTAAGTCGGGCCCCGCCATTTAGTCCTTGGTTCTCTTGACCGCCTTAAGTCAGGCACCGCCAAGCAAGGGTTAAAGGGCATAGCGCATGTCGTCCGCTATGATGAGCTATCCTCATTATCATAAATGTGAGTGTACCGTATACCTCTTATGTGCAATAATAGTAGTCCGAGTTTCTTATAAAAATGTAAATATAAATAAATTAGTGTTTTGGATGGTGGTGGCGAAGAGGCATTTCCGAGCCCATCGTGACGTGTATGAAGTTATTGTGGTACCCATAGAATAACAGAATAGGTCAAAAAGTTTCAGGGGTCAGGTCAATGGCCACCATTTTGATTCTCAGTATCTCTGTTAAGTACTCCATGCTGTGAAAACAGTTACAAAGATGGATAGATATTTAATAGAGGGGTATGATAAATTGTATGAGCAGCATAAGCTTAATATTGAAATGTAGAAATATTGGCAAGCGACCAGCGACCGCGCTGGTGTAGTGACTAGCGTCTCGGACTTCCACCCAGAAGGCCCGGGATCGCGCCCACGCTCGGCGCATTAAAGATTTTTCACAAGCACTTAGTCGTTACCATCCCTCATGAGCAAGGGGATGGGGTAGTAGTACAGGACCCCAATGGAAATACGCCTAATCGGCCTTATTGGGCTATCCTTAGCTGGCTTAGCATTCGCTGGCTTTAAGAACTATTATTATTATTATTATTATTATTAATAATACACTGTGAAAGTTAAAATCAAGATGGAATATTTTGATACGTTGGCCCCGTACGCTTTTGTGCTAGAGTACCTGTGTATACCGTGAGGGCAAGACCTCCTCTACTATTGGTGTTGCCACATGGATAGAGCTGCCAATACATATTTATTTATGATTAACGAGACCAAACTATGAATAATTGCATTGATAGATACTTATAGATAGACACATTTTACACTCACGTGATATATATATATATATCAAATACTGCCTTCACATTACTTCATCATGTATGAAATATAGCAGGGTAGGGTAGCTAAAGGCAATATGGAAACATATTCGAAATTCGCGGGCTAATTCCGTTATCATTAACCCAAGAGGGAGGCAACAGGGGTTACCATCAACTTGCTAAGCTTAAAGTGTCTTACATGGCTTTGTTTACTATTTTTGATAACAATATGTGGTAAACCAAGACAACTGTGCAGTATCAAATCATTCTGTAATATTATGCTTTAGACAGTGATAAAATGGAATGGTATATTTCATGAGCTATGCCCTTTAACATATAAGTGCATTGCCCATGCAAATTAAAACGGATTCCCTATAGGTATCTTATCCATATCCATGCAATCAAAGTGTCTGGCAATATATTGGCCATGGCTTTGCGGAGCTTACTCAAATCTATGCGTAAGATGTTTGAAACCTAGGCATAACTTCTTACCTTAGGTGTATGGGATGAGTATGATTGATATTTCGTTTATTATACAGTATAATATATCTCTCTTATACTGTAAAATTATGACAATAATTTAAACACAGTACTTTATTAAAGTCAATAAGATGTAAATTAAAACAAAATAACACAAGTGTATTATGGAAAAGGACCAACTTATCATCTTCGAATAGCAATACATATATTGTAATACAGTATATGTGTAACCAAGGTTTCAATAATTGCTGTCAGGGCTCCCGTCGGACTTACCTTTGTTGTGGACTCTTCTAAGTTCCCTGGACCTCTTCCTGCTACTCTACCTATCAATATCTGTAACATTCGCGGCCTTTCCTCTTACTTCCTCCCTGTGGAACACAACCTCTCTTCTACCAGACCTGACTTACTTTTCCTCATCGAAACCAAGTTGTCTAAGGCAACATACAGCAAACCCTTCCCTGTATCCTTCTACTATCTTTATATTCTATTCAATACCAAAGGTGGATGTTATGTGTATGTACACAACAATCTTACTTGCTCTCGTGTTCCCAAATGGCTTAAGCTATCTTGTCACTCTCACTAAATATATCTGTGCTGTTTATCTCTCCTCTAACTCTACTTACAATCCAATATTCATTGTCTGTCATTGGCTATTAATCTCTACCTTTTCTTAAATCTACAACTTGGGCAATATTAATATTCACCATCACCAATGGCTCTCCTCTCATTTCACTGACCAACTTGAACAAGCCTACATCTTTTCTATCCTAAATGACTTAGAGCAGTTAGTTCAGCACCCTACCCGTATCTCAGACTGCCTTTGGAGATCGGCCCAACATCCTTGAATAATTTTGTACCTCTAATCCTTTAGCTTACACTGTAAATCTCCCTCTGTTGGGCTCCTCCAATCATAACCTTATCTCTGTTACCTGTGCTGTCTCTCCAGTATGGCCTTCTGACCCCCCAAGCTAGCAGCGGCCTCTGAGGCATTTTGGTGCTGCCGACTGGGAGGCTCTTTAGCAATACTTCTTTGATTTTCCCTGGAATTATATTTGCTTCCGTGGCTGGGAAGTCTCAGAGAATGCCGAGCTCAATACTAATACTAATAAGGCGCACGAATCGGATGGTATTCCTCCTGTTGTACTCAAAAACTGTTCTTCCGTGGTGACTCCCTGCCTAGGCAAACTCTTTTGTCTCTGTCTTTCCTCTAACGTCTTTCCTTCTTGCTGCAAGTTTGCTCTCATTCAACCTGTCCCAAAGAAGGGTGACTGCTCTCAACGCTCCAACTATTGTCCAATTGCTATTATTTCTTGCATCTCTAAAGCTTTTGAAACCATTCTAAATTAAAATAATTTTAAGCATTTTTCTTCCCATACTCTACTTTCAGATCGCCAGTATGACTTCCTTATGGGCCGCTCTACTGGTTATCTTATATTTTATCTTACTAACTCTTGGTCATTCTCCATTTAGGTGAAACCTTTTATATTGCGCTCGATATATCAAAAGCCTTCGATTGAGTCTGGCACAAATATCAAATTTCTAAATTACCCTCCTACGGTTTCTATCCCGTCATCTGCGCCTTTGTCTCTAGTTTCCTTTCTGGTCGTTCCATAACTGCAGTTGTGGATGGCCATCGCTCACTTCTTCAACCTATGAACTCCGGTGTTCCTCATTGGTTCTGTCCCGACTCCAGTCTCTTTCTAGTATTCATTAATGATCTCCTCAACTGTACTTCTAGTCCTGATGACTCTACTTACACCATTCAACTAGTTATCGACAACAACCCAGCATGCAATCACTCCAAAAGTCATGTGATTTGGCCATAGAATGCCTATCTTCTAATCTATCAACTATCCTTGATTGGAACCGGAGAAAATATTTTTACTCTCAATGCTTCCAAACCCAATGTTTTCTTCATTCTACCCGTCACAATCTACCATACTACTTTCGCTTGTTCTTCAACAATACGCAAATCAACCCCTAATCTTCTGTCAGCATCCTTGGTGTTTCTTATTCTCCCAACTCTTTTTGTAGAGGTCATATTACCACAGCTTCCCAGGAATTAGGTGTACTCAATTGTCTCTGTGGGTTTTTCACTCCCGCACAACTTCTTGCTCTGTATTGGGTCACAGTGCGGAAATGTATCAAGCATTGTTTACATATGAGGGGAGGTCCGAGTCTAGTGGGTGAGACAGTGAGGCACAAAGGCGAAGCAGCTTCATATATGGGGCTGCTTCGAGCCGTGAGTGGAGCTCTAAGTGTTTCACATGTGTCACTCCCTAGACTGGAACAAAACCTCACGGGCTTCACCGTGTTGAGCGGTTGGATGTACAGGCTTTCAGCCTATGCCCAAGAGAGAGTAGTTGGAATGTTCACCTATGTGGGCAAGCTCCACCTATACCACACTATGTGGGCGAGCTCCACCTATACCACACTATGTGGGCGAGCTCCACCTATACCACACTTCTCGTTAGAGTCAAAAGCATTTTGACTCATCAACTCCATTCTTCATACTAATTCCCTATAATCTCTTTCTACACACATCAATGTTGCATCTCTTTCACTCCTCATATGCTATAACAACAATCAGTGTTCTTCAGAGCTCTTTCAGTGAATACTTTCATGCACCTTTCAGCACAGTCCCTCTCCTATTCTGACCAGCTCTCTAACCCGAGAATTTGCAAAGTTTCTCAGTCTTTCTTCTACTCAATAAGTGAACTCGGGAACTCTCTCCCTCAATCAATCTTTCCTTCATCCTATGACTTAAGCTGCTTTAAACTTCGTGTGTCCAAAGATTTTGACCCCAACGTCCCTTGAATTTGGCTTTGTCCCTCTTTTGGCTTTGGGGGAGACATTCGTTACAAACAACCTATCTTTTGTCTCCTTCATACACATAGAAAAGGAAAATAAAAACATATGTAAGAGATGCTGTGCCGTCCGTAGCTAAGTAAGAATGTTGAGAGTAAAATATACAACATGTGCAACATATTTGTGTTTGTGTAGGAAACATATATTACAAGAAATGTTTAGCTTCCTATTGCCTGACTCCTATTGCCTGACTCCTATTGCCTGACTCCTATTGCCTGACTCCTATTGCCTGACTCCTATTCCCCGAGGCGGGTGACAGGGAATTCCTCGCTTCCATGCTCCACTGTAATCAGTCAGGCCCCTCCCATCACCCACCCACTCGACTTCAACTTTACCCTTCCATTTCATTCATTGTATAACTCCACCTCTCTGCCTTTCTACCGCACTTTAATTAATTATGTTAGTTATTGTCTTACTTGTCTTATGCATTCACATAACCAAGCCACCTCAAGGTACACCTCTGCACGGAAATGTTTAATTAAAAATATATTGGTGGTAGACTACGCTGCAAGGGATGTTCTTAACCCTTTGAGTACCAGTGACGTGTGTTATATTTTATTCTAGCTATATTTAGGCGATATTATGCAACTTAGGAAGCATCTACAGTAGTTAAAAGGGTTGGTTGAGATAGTTTGAAGCCTTATTATTACTAGAGGTCCTTCCTAAGCTGAATAACACCGTCTAATAGCTGCCAACATATGATATAAAGGATTTCCCTGGTACTGTACGGGTTAAAAACACAAGAGATAACAGGAAACGAGAAAAGAAACTCATAACAATTGAAGGCAAATATGATAGGATATGTACTGGATACGGAAACATTGGTGAACCGTGTATTAATGCAATAAGGTCATATTACAGAGTCGTGAATATAGCTAAATGAAGGAAAACTGTTAGAGTGACAAGTAGTAGAGTGAGGGACTAAGATAGTGGTGATGGTGGGTGAGAAAACGGTACATTTTTGGAGGACACATTTCCAATATATATCAGTATATATTGTGATATGGAGAGATTCGAAACATACATAGCAAGTGTACAATAATAATAAAGTATAAAGAATAGTTTAGATGCTAAGAATATACCAAGCTGCAGGTGTGGATACGTTTTGTAGACACAAAGATAAAGCTGTAGGAATATCAAACCGGCTTTGTAAAAGAATGGGATTATAACTGAGTACAAATTAATTGGAGAACGACTGTCACAGTGCAAAGGGACTAAGACAAACAATAGTCTGGTGAAATCAGTGTGTTAGTAATTCATATTATAATTCACCAACCAACCAATTGATTTTGCAAATAAACCTAATTAATTAAATCAATGAAAGTAATGCCTGGAAATGCATGTCTCGGAGATGTAAATGACAGGCTATAACATATACATTATTATAATGTACACATGATCCAGGGTGTTACAGACGTACAAGACCTTGCATCGAACACATTACATTAATGTAATTGATGATAGGGAAATATCAGCAAAACTTTAAAATCTTGTAGCAGCATTTGTGGAAATAACTAGATAAACCCATGGCATATTGGAATTGAATAGTCTAAGGGAGTGTTGGAAATATACTGTAAGTTATGAAAGAAACTGCTATTGGTAAGATATTAATACGAACATTCCTTGCAGCGTGTAAACAAACGAAGTGATAGTGAAGAGAGAGTTAGTCAGAGCTCAGTTTGCTCACATTGGTTTGTTATAATGTACTGTAGATGGAGTGATTCTAAAATAGAGAGCGGATTAATTGTATTCTGAACTGTATCTGTATACGTTTACGTGCAGGTTTTGTATAGTTTAATATGTGTTGCATTACTGTATTTTATTTTGTATCATACTAATGTATTTAGCTTACGTAAATTTGTATATATTTGTATTTCACCAGTATTAAAACCCTTTGACGATTTTGACAGTATATTCTGGTTATCATTAATTATTCTGTACAGCTTAGGAAGGGTTTGGGGGAATGACAAGGGTAAAAAATATCTCAATTAACCCTCTAACTTCCTTATTCCCTTCCTAATATAAATTTTATCATTTAATAATAGTCAGAAAACAGGAAGGACATGCGTAATAGTATCTGGAAAGGGTTAAAGTGCAGTGTATTCATATAACTTAATATTTTCCCAAATATCCACGAATACATACACTATACTCTGTTTCTTTCCTGCTGGCAATAAATATAATCCCTTAGCAGCTATGTTCGTGATATTTAATGAACAAATATGAAAATACTATGTCTCTGTATCATAATAAGACCAAGTACATATAATTAGCACCGTATATCCCTACAAATTCTTCAAAATAACTGAGAAATCTTGATGGGAACTTTACCATTTACCGTCAGTTGAAAAGAAACAGAGTATAGTTGCACTACTTACATGCAAGATATCCAGTAATATTTTCCGTGTCCAGTTTGCCTACCTCTATCTCTCCCTCCTTGTTCAACGGTATATTTACACCCAGTTTGCCTACCTCTATCTCTCCCTCCTTGTTCAACGGTATATTTACACCCAGTTTGCCTACCTCTATCTCTCCCTCCTTGTTCAACGGTATATTTACACCCAGTTTGCCTACCTCTATCTCTCCCTCCTTGTTCAACGGTATATTTACACCCAGTTTGCCTACCTCTATCTCTCCCTCCTTGTTCAACGGTATATTTACACCCAGTTTGCCTACCTCTATCTCTCCCTCCTTGTTCAACGGTATATTTACACCCAGTTTGCCTACCTCTATCTCTCCCTCCTTGTTCAACGGTATATTTACACCCAGTTTGCCTACCTCTATCTCTCCCTCCTTGTTCAACGGTATATTTACACCCAGTTTGCCTACCTCTATCTCTCCCTCCTTGTTCAACGGTATATTTACACCCAGTTTGCCTACCTCTATCTCTCCCTCCTTGTTCAACGGTATATTTACACCCAGTTTGCCTACCTCTATCTCTCCCTCCTTGTTCAACGGTATATTTACACCCAGTTTGCCTACCTCTATCTCTCCCTCCTTGTTCAACGGTATATTTACACCCAGTTTGCCTACCTCTATCTCTCCCTCCTTGTTCAACGGTATATTTACACCCAGTTTGCCTACCTCTATCTCTCCCTCCTTGTTCAACGGTATATTTACACCCAGTTTGCCTACCTCTATCTCTCCCTCCTTGTTCAACGGTATATTTACACCCAGTTTGCCTACCTCTATCTCTCCCTCCTTGTTCAACGGTATATTTACACCCAGTTTGCCTACCTCTATCTCTCCCTCCTTGTTCAACGGTATATTTACACCCAGTTTGCCTACCTCTATCTCTCCCTCCTTGTTCAACGGTATATTTACACCCAGTTTGCCTACCTCTATCTCTCCCTCCTTGTTCAACGGTATATTTACACCCAGTTTGCCTACCTCTATCTCTCCCTCCTTGTTCAACGGTATATTTACACCCATTCTAATTATTCAACTTACAACTGAAAAGGATTCCAGATAAAATCAAAATTGCAGTGTCTTTTCAATGAAGCTTATATCCGTTACATAGGCCTAATTACTATACTCATAATATATGTAATTGCTTAATGAAGAAACCATTATTGTTTCGTACTAAAGTGTCAGTGTTGGTGTGTTGGTTTCAAAAGGTGAGATTAGAGGATTGATTTACAGTATATTATGTCTGACCTGTTTGTAGCTTATGATCACCAAGCCTTCAATCACTTGCTGTGAATGTCCTTGTATATATACCTTAGCCTTAAACATTTTAGTAAACGAGGACACTTTTCACTTTCTGTCAACCAGTAGACGAGTTATTCGGGTATGGAAGGCTCCCTAAGACTGAAATGGGTAAGGTGTATCTCAATTGCCGACTTGCGAGTTTCATTCTATAAGGAAGTTGGAGCTGTAGACAACGATATTTAACATAATTGACAGCTAAAATACGGTAGTAGTACATACATAAATACATAAAACCCAATTCAACATACCATTTATCCATCAGAAACGTACATTATTATTGCATTTCTGCTTAATATCGATGTTCACGGCTCCAACTTCCTTATAGCCTGAAACTCGCAAGTGGTCAATTAACCAATTGGGCGGGTGCCCAACCCCGAAAGGAGTTGAAATAGGGGAGCTATCCCCCCGCCAAAGGCGGCTTTCTAAGGCCTCTCCTAGCTGATGCTGAGATGATTGGGTTCTAGTCTATCAAAGTGAGAGTTAATCATTCTCTTCCATACCCATAGCATACTCTGACTGTTCCTTTTACTTATATATTTTCTAGATCTGCAGTGACTTGACCTTCCTACTAGGCAGATTGGGAGCCAAAGCGTCACATTTTTCCTTTGCCCCTCAACTTCCCCTTCATAATTGCTGAGGGGCACAGGGCCTTGGGTGGGGCTTTGGTTTTCCGGCCATTTCCGCACCCTCCTCAGCTCCCCGCCTTGGAGTGGCTTCGGTCATCTGGGCTTTATTAGTGGTAAGCAGGGAGGGTTTTGTGGGGGCGCTCGGTTATGGCCTTGGCCTTGCTCGGGACCTTGGGGCTGCTCGGCCAGACAGCCTGGGGAACAGCAACAACAAAAACAACCAGTTATCCCTCGGACATCCAAAATTATTATGTAAATTGAATGAAACGAAGAAACACAATATCGAATTCACAAATGGTTATATTAAATAATCTATAGTCTATTCACTATAGTGTATTTAAGACATGAAAATTATTTTTAAACCTTGGCCACTAACCTCTTCAACTAAAAAGGGGATAGAGCAAATGGGCTGTACATTTCTGACCTATTCCTTGGCTGATTCATCCTAAACGATATATATAATAACTCGATCACTTTAGTCGTTTATTGAGTTATACTGGATAGTGATTAAGATTGTTGGCTTACTCGTAATGAATGGATTATAGTGATGATCAGGAATGTTGTCGTCACTTGGTTTCCTTTGTAATATTATTACTACGGTTTGTGTTTGTAAGTTTAATTAAAATAAACCACACTAGCAATTAATTCATACTATTATATTTTCATACATAAGATCACAACGTGAAACAGAATTCATATGGTCAACTGTATATGCACACGATATTTACAGTATAATAACAAGATTTTTTGTTTTTCTTCGAAAAACTAACTCAAACTCTTCTCTCTCTCTCTCTCTCTCTCTCTCTCTCTCTATGTCTTCGTTATTACTCACTAAAAGAATTTTCAGACACAATATTGGCAGGCGACTCCCAAAGAGAAATATTATTTTTTTCTTTTGGAGACAAGACGCTCGGGAAAAAAGGATTAATTAAAAGTTTTCAATATACAGTATTGCAATTTCTAGCCAAAGTCACGTGAGATATATTTTTGGAAATTCAATTTGGTATATTTAAGTCATTATTCTGCATTGATATATGCAAATTGACTGAAGGCGCATTTGTATATTTTGGCTAAATTCCTATCATCCAAGATTGTGCAACTATAAGTTTGCTAATTATAGTACAATATATTAATTGTTTTCAAATGTTTTATTCTTACTTATCTAACCATATGAATGTTTAAGCATTAGCTGCAATACTTCTAAAATATCATGAATGTATAGTCATATTAATGTATATTCCTAGAGGAGTTGTGGCTAGGACAGGCTAACTATATGTATAATGTGTTACGATAGGTTACTAAGGGCTCTGTCACACAATGCCGATTTAAGTGCCGACGCTCCACGACTTAAGGAGTGGCGATACAAGGGGGAGACTACTGCCGAGTATCGTGGGTGATAGAGGGGTGGCACGCCCACGGTGGGCAGTATGGACGGGCATGCCGCCTAACGGCAACTGGAAGGGGTCAAGAGGCAACCATGCAAGACCTAAGGAAGATAAATGACGCCGCTGGGGTGGCGTAATGCGCCGTAGCACGCAAACTGGTTGGCGACAATGCTCCTGACGAGCGGTGCCTATAGGAAGTAGGGCGGCGCCGATAGATACTACGGCGGCGATGGACAGCCACCCTGTCACACTGGACCCCTACTCCGTCACACTTGATCCCGACCGAGGCAAACCGGTCCGTCGGAGGTCACGTTTGTGTGTGTGGGTGGGGGTGGGGGGGAGTTAAGCTTGAGATCTAGGGAGGAAACTAGAAACATAATGAAAAGATCCATAAATGAGCAAACAAATGCGCCTATCTCCCCTTAATTAAGTGTTATTTGTTTTGAGGTATTGGTAAAACAAGGCCATCTATAGTTAACCCTTTCAGTACCGGTGACTTCTTTCTCGTTATAGTCAGGCAACTATTAGGTTATTGTATTACCAGTATGCTTACAAAGGGCCTGTAGCAATCACAAGACCTCCATTCCTCTCATTTATCTCTTTTAACTCCCACAGACCGTTCTTAACACCTTACGAGCGGCCTATGTGGTTTATTTATATGTACCGCCCAGCGGGGTGTTTTTAGCCAAAATAGGGCTGTTTACGTGATCATTTTCATGCCTAAATAAGACCCAGAACGTAAAACAAGTACCTATCCCTGAAAGGGCATAAACAGAGCTTTCGAATGACACCATAACGATCCTTTTATGATAGCTAGTTTTCTTGCAATAACCGTGCAACGCGAGTGCAAAAAGCATGTAATTCGGTACTTTCCCCATATAATTCAGTATGTAGCGAGTGAGAGAGGGAGGAGGGAGCTGAGATTCGTGTCAGTAGGTTCGCCGCGGTGGTCTGGAGCAGTCATACGCTCGCTAGTCTCCTGCCACCACTTGTCTCTCTCTCTCAGCAACATTACGTGCTGAAATTGCCACTCGACCTATGTCGAGCGCCGCCACATAGTCCAGCTTTATTTAACTCGACTTATGTGGTGAGCCGCTAATTAAGGGTTAAGCTGCATGAAATCGTATAAGTATAGCAGAACTATGGCAAAACAGACGCCACCGCTATTGAAAGGGTTTATAGATAGTCAATCGTTGATGGGATCGGATTAAGGGGACAGTGGTGATTTTTGGGGTCTATTTATTTAAATATTAATTAATTTTTTAGTTTCCTCACTAGACTTCCATCAAGGTTAAAACTAAAACACCCCCAAAACCATTTATCAACGATGTCCCGTGCGACATTGCCAGGTCGCGGACTCACGGTATGCCCTCCCCCTATGACGGCGCCTGGGCGTTACCGGGTCGCTGCCTGAAGGCGACCTACCTTATAAGCGGCGTCTGACGCAGACAGGCTGGCGTTCTTGTAACATATGACGCATACCGGACGACGCCTGACGACGCCAGCCTACCGTCCCCGTGCCATCAATTTACTAGCCGCCGACTCAACTCATGAGAGTTGTGCATGTCGAACTTTTCCTAAGGCCCCTGATGACCTCTCCCGACGGCTCTCTTGAGTAGGCACCCACCCACGTCGTGCGGCGATGTAGGCAAAGACCTGCTCCCGACCCTTAAGTCGTGCAGCGTCGGCACTTAAATCGGCATAGTGTGACAGAGCCGTAAGGGCTCTGTCACACTATGCCGATTTAAGTCCCGACGCTCCACGACTTAAGGAGTGGCGATACAAGGGGGAGACTACTGCCGATTATCGTGGGTGATAGAGGGGCGGGACGCCCACGGCGGGCAGTATGGACGGGCATGCCACCTAACGACAACTGGAAGGGGTCAAGAGGCAACCATGCAAGACCTAAGGAAGATAAATGACGCCGCTGGGGCGGCGTCATGTGCCATAGCACGCAAACTGGTTGGCGACAAAGCTCCTGACGAGCGGCGCCTATAGGAGGTAGGGCGACGCCGATAGATACTACGGCGGTGATGGACAGCCACCCGGTCACACTGGACTCCTACTCCGTCACACTTGATCCCGACCGAGGCAAACCAGTCCGTCAGAGGCGACGTTTATGTGTGGGGGGGGGGGGGGGGGGAGTTAAGCTTGAGATCTAGGGAGGAAACTAAACACATAATTAAAATATCCATAAATGAGCAAACAAATGCACCCATCTCCCCTTAATTAAGTATTATTTTATTTTAGTAATTGGTAAAACAAGGCCATCTATAGTTAACCCTTTCAGTACCGGTGACATCTTTCTCGTTATAGTCTGGCAACTATTAGGTTATTCTAATATGCTTACAAAGGGCCTGTAGCAATCATAAGACCTCCATTCCTCTCATTTATCTCTCTTAATTCCCACAGACCGTTCTTAAGCTGCATAAAATCGTCTAAGTATAGCAGAACTATGGCAAAACAGACGCCACCGCTATTGAAAGGGTTTATAGATAGTCACTCGTTGGTGGGATCGCATTAAGGGGACAGTGGTGATTTTGGGGGTCTATTTATTTATATATTAATTTATTTTTTAGTTTCCTCGCTAGACCTCCATCAAGGTTAAAACAAAAACACCCCCAAAACTATCTATCAACGATGTCCCGTGCGACGTTGCCAGATCGCGGACTCACGATATGCCCTCCCCCTATGACGGCGCCTGGGCGTTACCGGGTTGCTGCCTGAAGGTGACCTACCTTATAAGCGGCGTCTGACGCAGACAGGCTGGCGCCCTTGTAACGTATGACGCATACTGGACGAAGCCCGACGCCGCCAGCCTACCGTCCCCGTGCCGTCAATTTACTAGCCGCCGACTCAACTCATGAGAGTTGTGCATATCGAACTTTTCCTGAGGTCCATGACGACCTCTCCCGACGGCTCTCTTGAGTAGGCGCCCACCCACGTCGTGCGGCGATGTAGACAAAGACCTGCTCCCGACCCTTAAGTCGTGGAGCGTCGGCACTATTGGCATAGTGTGACAGAGCCTTAAAGAGTTAGGCTAGGTTATGACCAGAGTCACTTCTGCAACAGGGCTTTCACCAATGATAATCACTTTCCTTTTTTTTTTTTTAAGACCTCCGTCTACGTATTATGAACAACTTGTTATCCTCCGGTAAATTGCGGGGGTGAGTGAGTGAAGTGAGAGAAAGTGAATTATATGATGGATACATGTTTTTCATAATACGTGTTGCTAGCCCCAAACACGCGAGCAACTGTGGCTTTCAACCATCTGACACAGCTCCTTTAATTTATGTACATCAATCATGGTAAATACAAATAATGTTTATTTATTTTTATTTTTTTACACCCTACCGTGAAAAAACTACGGATACACCACTCCTGCCCGGGCCTCACACCATGACATGGCCCAGTTGTACTGAGCTTATGACGCTGGTGGCATTGCCCGGGAGGATAGCCATCCCTAGTCTTTGCTTGAGCCAGAGGGTTTCCCGGGGTTCTCCTGAAACTTCTCTGATTTTACGGCCTATTTCATTCACCATATTGAGGGTGGTAGGGCCGAAGACTCCTGAAGTTTCGAATGCCAGAGGCTCGATCTGATGACTTCTGGCGATGACTTGATATTTTTCTCGCTTTATACTTTCTGCTATCCGGGCGGCTTCACCTGCTTTGTTGGCGCTTCTGGTGATGTTGGTTATTGAGAAAGTGTCAACACATGTGGCATCGCACACAAGGCACCTGCCATTCTTGTAAGGGAAAGTGGTCATCCCATCTGGCCATTTGCCGTCTTCTCTGAGAGGCCCATGTGGTTCAAAGATTGAAATAACGGATCAAACTCCTCAATATCTGGGATCGCTTTTATGACTAGCCTCATATTTTGCTAATGATTTAGTCCACCTTATATCATCTTGATAGATGACTTACCAAAGCATTGTGAATATATGCTTATTAAGCATTAATAGCATAATAATTAAGCATTAAGCAATGTATTAAGCATTGCTTAATACATGTTGATGGTCAGGGACAACCAGAACAATGTTCTTATTTAATAGTCAACACATCTCTCCAAGATGATGGATCCTTATAAATCAATAAATATATTTCCCCCTTGGGACGTTTAACCATAATACAATTCATTATGGTAGAAATCATGTAAGCCAAAATGGTAATATATATTTTAAGATAAATATATAATATAATATTTACTTAACCCTTTTAATGTGGCCAACGTATATATATGTTATATATAACAAAGGCCTGCAATGCGGCTGACGTATACGTATACCTATCAAATGAGTTGGTTGCACCAACTCACCCTAATTGTTGCCAGATGCTTCCAGGAGGTTGTAAGCTTGCCACACATACTCAAATCAGTATGTGGCTTGGTTGAAAGAGGATGTGTGCACAATGAAGAGATGTTTTAAATACTGAAAATCAACAAAATCAGGGCTACTTCTCCATGTAATTGTGACAGGTAAATACCAGGTAAGAATATAAGGTTCACTTCCACAGAGTTCTTGTAAACAAAAAGCATAATATAATAAATGTTAATATAATCCAGTTATCACAAGTGTTACTTTACACTCTTATTTATTCAATTGCATGGAAATGGAATACCAATTATACCTATCAGATATTCTGTCATATCCGGCAGTAGGTAATAGAAATCAGTGACATAACAAAATAGAGTATAATTATACTGATAAATTAACTATTATAAGTCACGTTACACACAGTATCAATAATATGAGTATGCAGGAAAAATAAGATTATACCAGTACGCAGTATTTCAATGGAGATAATAATACGTATCTGAGCGAAGCATCTAACGTGAAGAAATCTGAGATTGAACGAACCTGCCTGAAAGAGCGTTCACGGGCGCGGCGCGGTAAGCAACCGCGGCGCGGGAAGCGACCGCCAAGGGGATTACCAAGGGGTCACACAGGTAAGATAGGCAGGTATAGTGTGTTGGCCATAGGTCAGATGGACTGCTTATATGCGAATTCTCAATTAACCCGTGGAGCCCCGGCTAGTTTTGTAATGTTTGTTCACCAGAACCCGGCCGGTTTTCCAAAAATGGTTTTATTCCAGAAACAATAGCGAATGGGTTAGGAATGAAGGAAAAACCACGAAAAACCGCTCAAAAAGCTTAAAAAATGGTCCTACAGAGCCCCCGAAAACGTATTTTACAAGAGTAAAAAATTGAAGGCAATTACCCCAAAAAAACAGGTTATTGCGCGCTCACGCGCACGCACGTGGACTTTGAGAGTTTTCAACCATCGGCACGGTTGCGTGGCATACATACACAGTTCCCATACAAACTTAAGCCCTCTTGAGTGGCTACACCTGAGGTTACGGTCGGCGCAATTAGGGTGACGCGTCAGGCGAGTCGCTGGGGCTGTGCGTTACATACATCGCCGACGCATCAGACGCGTCACTGGGGCTGTACAGGTTAACTTTAATGCGACTATAAATCACAGATGAAAGTTAGATATACACTTGGGGTATCATAGGCAAGGTAATTTAACTTTGAACTAGATTGTCTAAGCGGTTTTGTGAACGAGTCTACACACGATGTACGAAAAATATTTATAGACCGGGTAATAGATCCGATCACACATATATAGAAGTCGAATTCAAATTAAGTTGATGAATAACTATAACAAGGTTTTGGAATAAATGCAAATTAATACTAAAACTAGTTAAAAATACACGCGATTAAGATGCGACTGTAAATCACAGTAAATTAGAGTTTCGAATGAACTCAGAATAAATGGGGCGTACACGATGAAGTTGTACTAGATAAAATACTACGATTGTAGCATGAAAAGGTAATTTGAATGTATTAAAAAAATCCTATAAGCAATTCGCGAATCAGAGATACGAAGTCGAGCGGATTACATAACATAAGATGTAATAAAATATTTACTTTGACAATAATAATTTAAGAGAAAATCGGTCACTTAAACAATATGGTGCAACGAATAAAATAACTTTAATATGAGTTACTATAATGGTGTGAAAAGAATTACGAAAAACCTACACACGTAAACTAGACTAATTCACAAGCGGTGGATAACTAGACAACTTGAACACATGCATTAATATTAACTCAACTAGACTTGACTTTTCGGTATGGAAAGATAGATAGACTAAAATTTGGTCATAGGTCCTAGGTAAATGATGGTGAAAATAGAGAGTATCTTCACAGCATACACTTTCGCCTCAACTTGGATAAACAAAAGAATAATAGCACATAAAGGTGAAATCTGAGAGTATTCCGTTTAAGTCTGTATAAAGGTAAGTTTATATAACGTGTGTACAAATATGAATTGTAATAATTGGTTAAGAATTACACATTATAGGATTCACTGGGCAATATCTGGTACTGTGAAATCACTTGCACAGATCAATATTTATGGGAGGATAAACGACTATGTAACGTGTACACAAATAGGATTTACAATAATTAATTATCCCTTCCACGCATGCATTTATGACGCAGAGGTTGCCAGATTAGCAACAAGAAATAGAGTTCTCTCACTCTTATAATAACCTCTCCCAAATTAGTTTTCTGCCCACAGCTAACTCAAAGACAACTGCAGAGGTTGAAGTAACTAAACTAAAAGTTTCTAAATACCCCTGATGGTAATAAAGGCTTTAAACTATCTCCAATAGGCTCAAAATTGCGTCATATGTCGGAGATGGTTAACGCAGATCCTTGGCACAGATCAAATTATCAATACTTCCGGAATACTCGCATATTCTACCTTACCTTCGATAATAGCCACAAATTGAGATACGCAGGACTCTTAGGTTAGCGTGGTGTGGAGAAGGGCCA
Source organism: Paralithodes platypus (assembly GCA_032716605.1). Classification (NCBI taxonomy): domain Eukaryota; kingdom Metazoa; phylum Arthropoda; class Malacostraca; order Decapoda; family Lithodidae; genus Paralithodes; species Paralithodes platypus. The sequence continues at coordinate 11,236,580 of CM064511.1, read as the reverse complement.
GGTACGAGGGTCGGGGTGTCGTAGAGCTCCGGGCACGGCGGCTGGAAGTCGAGGGACCACTTCGTCAGGAGTCCAAGGGGCAGGGGGGACAGAACGGCAAGCACCTTCTCTCTCAGGGGGGGTGAACGACTCCCGGACAATAATCCAGACAGAGCGCTAGTGGAACGACTCCCGAACAATTATCCAGACAGAGCGCTAGGGTGAACGACTGCCGGACAATAATCCTGACGGAGCGTTAGTAGGCAGTTAATACTCCCGGACAATAATCCAGACAGAGCAACCTACTGAGTGTGAACTGACCTCCTATAATTTCAGTTAGGCTATATTTGGATTGTTTCTCTAGGTCCGGTTTCATTATCTCACATGAACAGGGGCATAGTAAATACATAAAAATTGGCTATGTCGAGGGTAATAATTACATGAAAAATATATGTTAGTGCTTAACAATATCACACTGAGGTTCTCGTCTTTTCGACCTCTGTTTCTTATCTCTACTATATGGCATGATGATGTAATTCGTGATTTTCTGTTCACTAGCTGGTTTGTCTATTTGTATTGTTTATGCAATTATTTGGTTATGTGGCACTTCCTTTCACCATTTCTCTTCTTTTCTCACAGGGTATCTCCTCAAGGGGGAAGAGCCCCAACGATTTAGGTATTCCCAGGGCTCTTTATGTGTAGTTTGCATAAGTACTTTTTCATCGTAATATTCGAGGGGTAATTCCGCCTTGGTCGTTTGAGTACCGCGCTGTGGTTGGTGGGGCCGTGCGAGGTGGTGATTGGTGGGGCTTTACCTGCATTCCGGGGGCAACTCACTTGTTTTCCCGGAAATTGGAGATTGGGTTAACTGGTCTAATTTCCCGTTCTTGAATTTAACGTTCTCTGGATAATGGGAAATGTTGTCCATTCTATTTCTTTTCTTCTGGTGTATGAATCCCTTCCTCCTGCTGCCCCTCGATTCTCTGACCACTGCTATTCTGTGCGGTTCTTCTTTGGATCCTGTCACTTCACCACCTTCGATCAAATAAAAATCTCGACCGCGAGATCTCATTTTATACTTACGACATGTGGGGGTGGTGAGTGTTAGTGTCAGTCGGTTCAATATTTAGCACCAGAGGGTTGTGGTTTCGTCAGAAGAGATGGCGGGGTCAATCTCCACCGTTACAATCGAGGGGTACCATGGAGTTGTTGGTCACCTGAAGTAGATGGCTCGGGGAGACGATGGCTTCAGGTTGCTTCCTGTCGGAGGAGATGAACACGCTGTTGATTTTCATCTTGGAGACGGGGTTAAGGGATAACGGAGTTATTGCTGGTGGAGGAGCTGCTGGTGTAGTGTCCACTGTAGGAGTGTTGGAAGTGGATGGCCCAGGTGAGGGGGGTCTGGCGGTGAGGGGGCCTGTTTCGTTGGTGTGAGTGTGTGAAACAGGCTGGATAGGTGACCTCGCAGTAGGTGTGGCGGTGCCTTTGATGTGCCGCGAGGTGGTGCCTTTTGAGGGAGTCCGCCGCTTGTAGGTTGGCAGGAAGGTGGGAGCCCATCTCTGCGGTGGCTTCACACGACGCCCGAATCTCGTACATGTTGGATTAGATAAGTGGAGTATTAAGCTGGGTGATTTAACATTCAGGTTTGGCATGGAAAAATTAGCAAGCGTAGAAATAGAGACAGATTTGTGAAGGTTGGAAGGTTTAGATGATATGGAAGTAGGCATGATGGAAGATGTTGATGGTTGTGGAGGGGGCGTAGTAGCTATAGGTAATGGAAGAACCTGATCAGGTCTCATTTGAGCAGGTGTACTGGTTAGTGGGATTAAGGTGTCTGGTTGGTTATTAGATTGAGGTGAAGAGAGGGGGGTTATTTCAGAGGGTGATTGACGGTCTAAAAAAGGGATAGTTTTTAAGATTGGTGAACTAAGAAGGGTGCAGGTAGATTCAGAAACATTTTGCAGGCTGATAGAAGGGGAGAGGGGGGGAGGAGTTGGGGATTTTCTGATGACGTTATCGTCAGTTGGAGTAGACGATTGAGGAAGGGCAGAGACAATTTGAGGAGGAATGGGAGAGGGGCTGACAGACCCGAATGATCTTGATGGAAGATTTATTTGAAGGGGGTTTTGGCGATTATATGATTTAGGGATAGGAGGAAGAAGTTGGTGAATGAGTTTCTCTCTGATGGGAGGTAGTGGAGAAACGGACGGAAGAAGAGGTTCTGAGGTACCCAACTTCTGGTCATTAGTAATAATAAATAATAATATTCTTCTGGTTACTTATATAGCGCCCGTCTCTCCTCCTTCGAGGATTCACAAGCGCTTGGCTTTCTTTAGTCTACCAGAGACCATTACCCATCCCCCTTGCTCATGGGGAGATGGTAACCGCCGGCTGTATCCCAGAAAAACTTTTCAATCTGAGCGGGGATTGAACGCGAGACCTTCAAGGTGGGAATCAGGCACGCTATCAACTGAGCCAGCCGGACGGCTGGCAGCAGGCAACATGTTATTATCTATGAAATCTGCAAGCATAATGGTATTCTCATCTATTGGTTGAAACCTACGTACATATCTATTTCGGTATGTGCATGACTCACCAAAATAGTTTATAGTTACCTGCTAGCAATTTGGAACAGTTAGAATTTCGAAAGGGCCATGATATCTGGGTTTTAATTTTGACGGCACTGGCAGTTGAGCAACCATCACGAGATCACCAACGTGATGTGGACTTACTTTGCTGGTTTCGTCAGGCTTTAGGTCTTGCAGATACTGGAGTTGTTGTAGGCGATTTTTAAAGCGGACTAGGGACTGATCAAAATTTTATGAGGGCTCATACAGGACAGCTAGATGGCGTAATGGAAGTAGTAGGGGTGGTACTCCAAAAATGCGTTCATGGGGTGAAATCCCGTCCTTCCGGGGACAAGTGTTAATTCCCCACTGAACGATCTTTACCTGGCTGGGCCAATCCTTGGTATTCATCTGTTGCAATCTTGTCCGGACCTGATTTGCAATAGTGCGGTGGCTCCTTTCACAGATGGAGTTTCCTTGGGGCCAATATGGGGAGGAGTGGCTGATCTTAAATCTGCACATTTGAGATAACTGGGACCAGGTATGGCTGGTAATTTCTGGTGCGTTGTCGGAATGTATGGCTTCTGGCAATCCGAAGTAAGGGAACACATGTTGGATCATGGCTTCTGCTACTGCTAACGCAGAATGCTCTTTAGCTGGACAGGCGATTTTGAGTATGTGTCCACGAAGGTGTTGATATATTTGAAGCCTTGACTTCCTTCTAACGGTCCCATCACATCAACGGCTAATAGTTGCCATGCTTTGGTTGCCACTAATTTTCCGGAAGATCCCGGAGTGCGGGTCCTGTCTTTACCTAGGGCACAGGCGCGACAGGCTTCAGTGATGCGTTTAGCTGTGATGTATGGAGAAGGGGTCCAATACACTTGTTGAAAGGTGGCTGTCAGTTTTCGTTGGGCCAGATGGATGCCATTATGCATGTGTATGGATTGCATCATGGACAGGGCTGCCGCCGGGGTGATTACAATTTTTCCCTCGAGCGTGAACAGGTTGTCTCCTCGTCTGGTGAGTTGAGAAAACATAGTTCGGGGCATCCAGTCAGGTTTTTCTTGTCGCTGAAATTGTTTTAGGAATTCTTGTTGTTCTTGATCAGATGAGTCTTGATGGTGGAAGGCTAAAATGGGGTGAACTTCAGGGGGTGGAGTGGAAGTCTCTGGATTGGAGGTAGTGGGTAGCAGAGACAGAGCGTCAGCATTGGTGTGGAGTTTCCAAGGTCTGTAGGCGATTTCAAAATCAAATTCTTCCAAACTCTCTCTCCATCTGTCACTTAAAGCATTCTTCGTGTCGGATTTCCTTAACCATTGTAGGGCGTGGTGGTCAGTGATGATGGTGACTTTTACCCCTGCTAAATAGGCCTTAAAATGTTGAAGGGCCTAAATGATACCCAGGCATTCCCTCTTCGTCACAGGATAGTTTACCTCCTCGGGGTTTAAGGATCGACTGGCACAAGCTATTATGTGTTCCCGGCCCTCTCGTGTTTGTCCTAATACGGCACCTATTTCAGTTTGAGAGACATCCGTGTACAATCTGAAGGGTTGGGTGTAATCTGGGAACGAGACGACAGGTGAGACAATCAATAATTCCTTTAAGGTATTAAAAGCCTGTAATCGTTGCGGCGTCCACAGGAAGGGTTAATCTTTCTTGGTTAAATCATGGAGAGGTTTAGCAATGGTGGCAACATTTTTTACAAATCTTCTGTAATATGAGGCTAGTCCGAGAAATGCTCGGACTCCTTTTACATTAGGTGGGGGGGGGGGTAATTTTTCCAATGGCATCTAACTTGTTCGGGTCTGGTGCAATTCCCTTGTCTGACACGATGTGGCCTAGAAACTGCCCTTCGGTTTTTGCCAACGTGCATTTTGAGGGTTTCAGTTTTAAGTTAGCTTCTCGGATTTGTTGGAAGACTTGCTGGAGACTTTGTAGATGTTCAGCCCAGGTCTTCCCGAACACGATGATGTCGTCCAGGTAGGCCAGGCAGGTTTCCCATGTTAACCCTTGTAACCCGGATTCCATTAGTCTGGAGAACGTGGCAGGACCATTGCATAGGCCGAAGGGTAATACTGTGAATTGGTAGAGCCGGCCTTGGCTGGTGGCGAACGCCGTCTTTTGTTGATGTTCGGGGAGGACTGGAACTTGCCAGTACCCTGCTTGTAAGTCCAGGGTAGTGAACCATTTAGCTACAAGGAGGGAGTCTAAAGAGTCATCAATCCTGGGAAGGGGGGTGGCGTCTTTAATCGTTACATCGTTAAGTCTGCGGTAATCTATACAGAATCGGGTGGTCCCGTTTTTCTTTCGTACAAGTACTACCGGAGATGACCAAGGGCTTGTAGAGGGGCGGATCACTCCTGTGGCCAGCATGTCTTCCACTTGGGATTCCTCCTCTTGCCTTTGAATGGGATGTTTTTCTTCTAATGGGTTGCTTAACAGGGTGTCCAACTGTGTGAATAGGATGATGGAGCACATTGGTTTTCCCCACGTCCAGATTGGAAGTGGCAAAAATATCTTGGTAGGTGGTTAGGAGAAGTTTTAGATCAGTTTGTTGTTGGGGGGTTAAATGGGAAGGAATAGGGGGCAGAGGCAAAGGAGTTTGAGAGGAACTATCAGCGGGGATGGACAGCTCTTCCGCATAAGGCTCTAGTTCCCCAATGGTTAAACCTTTTGGTAGGGTAATGGGCTGATCTGATATGTTGGCGATTTTAATATAATTTAATCTGTTGGAAATTATACTAGGAGCGGTTAGGCAGTCCCTATCAAAGGGGCTTTGGAGGTGAGGGGTCATAATGGCATCCCCAGGCAAGGTGGGTACAATGGGGATCCATTTTTCATGATGAAGTGGGAGTGTCACGAGTTTGGCTGTGACTGCTTGAGTGATAATAATAAATAATAATAATAATAGTTCTTAAAGCTAGCGCATGCTAAGCTAGCTAAGGATAGCTCAATAAGGCCGATTAGGCGTATTTCCATTGGGGTCCTGTACTACTATCCCATCCCTTTGCTCATGAGGGATGGTAACGACTCAGTGCTTGTGAAAAATCTTTAATGCGCCGAGCGTGGGCGCGAACCCGGGCCTTCTGGGTGGAAGTCCGAGACACTAGTCACTACACCCAGCGAGCCGCTTGGCAAGAGACTGAAGGAATGGCAAGGAATGAAGGATTGAGGGGATGTGGTTAATTTAGATTGAGTGGACTGTATAATGAATAATTTAGTTAACGCACATAGAATAAACTTTTACCTTATATGATTAACTCAGATGGTGATAGCAAAGATGGCGGAAGATAGGCTGGGTGAACTCGAGTTGGTTAGTGGGATAAGGAAGGCTAAAGGAAAGAGGCTAGAATAGGCTAAGATAGATATTTACGTTAAGGTTTCATGATAGCTAAATAAGATGATGATGATGTTACTATGAAAATGAGATGGAAGTGAAGCGAAAACACCTAAATATGAGACAATATGAATAAGAAGCTTAGCGTGTGTCTGGGACGGAGGTTGGATGGAGAGTGAGGCCGAGAGAATCGTCTTTGTGTCTCTCATGACTATCCACGCACGCGCATAGCGTATGGAGAATGTATCCCATCCTTATACAATGAGTTAAATAGGAACAATATTAATAAGTAATACATAAATATATGGGAATTATAATCCTACAATACTTTCCCATATTCAACTACAGAATAACATATTCTTCCCAAAATTATGGAACGTTCAACATAAGGTTACGGAAGCGTTCAAGTTAAGACTACGGAAAGATACGTAACGCTACATCAACCCAGATTACGTAGCATCGAGATTATTCATACTAGATAGAGTATACTGAGTATGGACATATTCCTGCCACCGAAAATATACAAAATTTACATGATTATATTTGCCCGAGGCAATCTTATCCCGCCAAGCTTGGGAGGATATCTGGGCTGCCTGTCGACTGGGGCGTCCGCCGGACGCGTCAACAGGCTGCGCCGAAGTAGGAGCCAGGGAGGGGACATCTATGGATAACTGGTCCGAGGGGGCGTCCTTGCGATCTAGGTCACCTTCAAGAGGATATAGTCGTATAGTCGGACGTGTGATTACTCCAGTCCTGGTTCGAACTTTTGCTACCCGAACCTCACCATCACGACCGGGTAACAACTCCTCTATACGACCAATTTTGCAGAATGTGCGCGGGCCCTCTTAATGGATGGTTACTACGTCACCTACCCTAGGCCAATGCCCTGTTAATGGTGCTAGTTTACTTTTTGTGCTTCTCTTAAAGTCACCAGATATTCTGTCGACCAGCGATGCCAAATGTCTCGCGATAGTTTACGAATATATTTGTAGCGGGCCGAGATCACTTCCTTGTGTAGTCTGGATCTTCCATAGTATCCTCATCATGTTCTTCAGGAAGATCCCGGAGTCTGTATCCACGTACCAGTACTGAGGGTGTGATTGGGGTAAGGGCGTCCAAATCTCCAGAAGCATAATATAGAGGGCAATCATTTATTGTGGCTTCAATCTCCAAGAGTATGGTGTTGAGTTCCTCAATCGATATGAGAGCTCTACCCAACACCTTCTTCAGACCCACCTTCACGATTCCTATGGCTCTTTCCCATATGGCGCCGAACCAAGGTGCTCTGGCGGGAATAAAACGCCATTCGCATTTCACGCCCGCAAGGCAGGTCTGAATCTTGGGATTGTTGATCACGTCTTTGAGATAAGTAGATGCCCATATGAATGTTTTTGTATTGTCACTCAGCATGATACGTGGATATCCCTGTCTACTGCAGAATCTTCTGAAGGCATGGAAGAAGCTATCACAAGTGAGGTTGGTGACCAGTTCCAGGTGAATTGACCTGGTAACGGCACAGGTGAAAGGTATCATATACACCTTAAGATTGGGTGAATCTTTCACAGGGAATGCTCCACTGTAGTCAACCCCGGTAACTTTGTAGTGGTCACCTGGGGTGGTTCGCAGGTTTGGTAAGGGAGGTATTCCTACGGGATCATAATGTGTTCCCTGTACCCGTCTACATTTTAAGCATTTGCGTAGGACTTTCTTGACCACCTGCCTGATTCTAGGCACCCACCATCTTTGTCTGACATAGGTGACTATGTGTCCAACCCCATAATGGCAACAGAGTCGGTGACACCTATCGATGATAAGATGGGTGAAGGGATGATTGGAGGGCAGTAGTATTGGATACTTACTTGCCTCAGAGAGTGCTGCCAATCGTAATCTGCCTCCGCAATGTATCAAATCCCCCTTCAAGTGTAAGCCCAACTGGTTGATCAGGTTATTCCTGGATTTTGTTCCCTTAACCAATAATTTATATTCCTGCGTATATATTTCTTGTTAACAGAGCTTATGTAGAATTTTATCTGCGATTCTGATCTCCTTCACATTGATGTAAGCACTACCTGTGGGCGGTGTGCCTTTGAGTTATGCTTTTACATTTTGTACAAAACGTATCACCCATGCTGTAACATGTTGTAGCTTCTCATAGCTGCTGAGTTTATCCCAGTCCCATAACCGTGTGTCATCTTTAGGTACCGAATCAATGACCGGTGCCACAATAGCAGTGTGTTGCTCGTTCAAATATATATTCTCCGGCCATTCGTTGGGATTATTAAGCCAGCAGGGGCCATTCCACCACAACGCAGAAGATTTGAGAAATTTAGCAGATACACCACGAGTAATGCAGTCACTTGGATTCTCTTTGGTAGACACAAACCGGAACTGTGCGGTTGGGAGCAGGGTATGAATCTCGTCGACACGGTTGGTGACATACACTGGTAGCTTCTTTCGGCTATGTAACCAGTAGAGCGTAATTTGGCTGTCACTCCATATAACTGTCTCCGAGATGTTTAGCAAATTTTTAAAAGTTTCCTCGATAAAGTGAACGAGTCTAGCGGCCAACAGAACTGCAGTTAGCTCTAATTTTGGGATGGAAAGGGATTTGATCGGGGCGATCTTCGCCTTCGCCATGACTAGACGGCTGCCACTTGTGTCAACAAAATAAATGACGGTGCCGTACCCCGACCTTGCTAGCATCTGAGAAGGCATGAATGGAAACAGGATGATCTATAACAACTCTCCGAGGAAAATTAAAACCCTTACAGAGACGAAGATCTGAAATAATGTCTTCCCACTCCTGAACCAGATCGCCAGTCAAAACCTCATCCCAACCTAATTTTATCCTCCATAATTGCTGAAGGAATAATCTTGATATGAGCGACACCGTTAGAACTATCCCCAAGGGGTAAAAAAGTTTAGCCGTCCTACTCAAGCAAATCCGCTTTGTAATCTGCGAATACTATGTGTACTGAACGCCGAATGAGAGGGTATCTGTTTCCGTCTCCCAATGCAACCCTAGCACCCTCACATGGCCCTGCTGTACAGCCGCCACTCCATCACATTGCAGTACAGTCCGCAAAACAGAACTATTTGTAGCCCATTCATGCAGATGTAGATGAGCATCATTCATTATTTCCCGGACCACACCATAGGTGATCAGGAGATCTTCATCATTACTTGTACCCAGTAGGTTGTCGATGTATAGCCCTGACCGAATCTACTGAATAACCTGCGGATCTGCACTGACATTTGACAAGTGATTTAAAATGGTGGCGTTTAAAAGAAATTGGGAACATGTAGCGCCAAATAATATTGCCCGGAATCTGTAACAAATGAGGGGGGAATCTAGCTGCCATGGACATTTTGGCCACATAAACCGGGTATAGTCTTGGTCGTCCTCATGGAATTTTAACATCAGAAATGCCTTCTCGATATCAGACACCCAGGCATATTTATCGAGTCTAAACTGGAGTAAAACCTGCGCTAAGTCGGGTACCAGTGAAGGTCCAGTATGCAAGCAGTCATTAAGACTAGGCTGACGATCACTCACCTTGGCTGAACAATCGAAGATGATACGCACTGGCGTCGTTTTGCTCTCCTTGACAACTCCATGATGAGCCAAGTAATGTCCGGTATCTGAATGGTCAAATGGCACCTCTTCTATAAAACCATGGGACACCTGCTCCTTTATGACTTTTGAGTATTCCTGGCAAAAGTCAGGTTCTTTGATGAATCTTCTCTGAAGACCCCGAAGACGGCCTATGGCCAAACCCTTGTTAGTTGGCAGCTGATCCTTGTAATTGTTCCAGGGCAGTCTCACTTTGTATTGTTGGCTGTCATGATCGTAAGTAACGGTATCCACATATGACGATAGTGCTTGACGCTCAACTTGTGAGTATTCCTTAGGGGTTATCCCGATATGATCTATATCCCACAAAACATTTAAGTCATTTTTGCATGGTGGAATATTACCAGTGTGACGCATGTCCACGTGTGAGCATGCTGTACAGAACGCCAAGTCATGCCCCACTCTCGCTAGGATCGTCAGGGCAGGAACTTTGGCTGTAGTCTATGTAGAGTTTCCTAACTTAGTTCGTGTGAGCTGTTGTACTATAAGTATTATGAATATGTATTTTGTTTACATCTGAGTCAACGAGTTCTATTTTATATCATTAGTTATAAGTATTGTGTGTAAAACTTATTTGTAATGATGGGAAGAGAAACAGCCACAGTTAGGGGTCAGTGGGTATGCCAGGCAGGAGGTAGGCCTAACTCACTCGCATTCCTCCCTCCCTCAGTGCTAGGGGAGCCTTTGTGTATCCCAGAGGAGAGAGAGAAATTACGTAATGGTTGTCAGTGGGCGGTCCTTAGTAGTTCACGTTGGGCTCACTAGAGGGCCGGGTATAAAAGGGAAGTCTAGCCATTTTTTCATCAGAACTCATTAGGCAGAGCGACTTCTCATTTCCCTTGCTAACTATTTATATTCTTCTGACTGATGGGAACTTTCTCTACTACCTTACATTCTTACTTCCTCTTTTCTCCGCCCTGTTTAACTTCCATGGTCCCGTTGGTGCAGAGCTAGTAAGCCAACGTATTATCGCTTGAGTTCTCACGAGATACTTGCCTATTAGATAGCCTATTTTGGAAGGGTTGACTTAGAATAGGATTGATTTATGTTTGTTGCACTTGTATATGCATTTCCCTGTGTGTTATTATTATTATTCCTGTTTTCTGCTGGTCTAGGTAATGCTAGACTGGGGTAAGGCTTTTCTGTGTTACGAGTTGTTGTTTGATGCAGTGGTTAAGCGATAAACTTGCATACTCGTTTCGGTTCAGTGAAGCCTAGGTTGTCTTCGCGGCTGACTGTGTTGAGTTTATAATTTACAGTGCGTGAGGGCAAGAGCCTAACCACCCTGTATTTTATTAACAGTTTGTTTTTACTTTGTCAAGGAGCCGGGAGAAAACCAGATACAAGGGATCTGGATTTCTCAAAGTGCACTTGTTAGTTTTAACGTAATACTTTAAACAGTCGTGAGGACTTCGCTAGGCTACGAGCCGTTTTTGCTCAGTCACTGCTACCTTTTTGCCTACAGTACGCCAGCTAGACTTTACTCGATTAGTAGATACAGAATAGTATTGAAGCTTTCCTTATGTATGATATTGTTTATGCACTATTGATTTCATGTGTTGCAAGCTTGGCTACTTTAGTGATTAGTGGCCCACGAGCACAATCCGAGTAGGCTATTGCCGTTGCATTTGCGGAGTACTTCCTTTTAATGTTTGCCATTTACTATTGCATATTCTTTTAATTATTCTTATGCCAATTTAAGCCTTTAATAGTATTTAATTGCCAGTGTTTTTACTTATTGAATTACTGTTCAAAACCCGATACGTACTTCTTACAAGCATCCGAGAAGCATCTAACTTTTTCAGAAGATTCCTTGCTCGATGCTGAAGGACTATTAATTAACGTAACGTAATAGTGCCGATCCGAAGTAGAGGGTGGTGGACTTCTTAAGTTCATAGTCAAGGGTGGATTACTTCGGCTTTGGCCAACACTATTCTTTGGTGTTGTTGTTTCTTACTTCATTGTTTGATTGTTGACCAGACTAGATAATTCCTGTCTCTTTATTAGTCTGTTGTTGAACACTAGTACCGAGTTCTTGTATACCCCGTTATAGCAGATTGAACTCTGGAGGGTATTGGTGTTTTTTGTTCGGCTGGCAGTACTCAGGGGTTGGGATCGTGTGTTTCCGTTGTGGCAGCGAGCCGTATTCGAGTCCTGATTGAGAGCCCTTGTGTACCCGAGTGCCAGTTCGTAACACCAGTGGACATGTATTCGTCCATTGGTGTTACCGCTACTTTCAATACAGTAATTACTTCAGTGCTGGAGCTGGTATTCTGTGCCACATATGAACCACTAATGGCGTACCCGTACTTGGTAGGAAGCAGAATTAGGCTACTTGACCTTTTATACCCAGGTCGCACTATGTCGTAGTAGTGATCCGCACCGATGAGCAGCTCCAACTGATCTGTGTCCATTGCATGAGGATCGGCTAATTTTATGCCTTTACATTGTAAATCAGGGGAGGTGTGGTGGAGTGGTCATGCCACTGGATTGGTAATCCAATGGACCCGGGTTCAAATCCCGATATGTCAATGGGAAGATATTATTGGGATTGAATTTGTGTTGTACCTAGTATCAGTGCATTACCACAAAGCCCACCGAAATGCCAAAAAAATACCCTCATTGTTCCCTGATTAAATAACACTGTATGAATATTCCCATATTCAAAATATGTTACAGGGGGACAATGCCTAGTGAGTTCACTGCTCAATAGGTGGCGTTCTGAGAGTGAGGGTCTGAGTCTGGAGGGTGAGACGGTGAAGCACTTGAGCGAAGCAACCAGCCGCTTCAGAGATGGAGCTGCTTTGAGCCATGATGGATGCTTCACATGTCTCACTCCCCAGGCTGGAACAAGACCTCACGGGCTTCACCGTGTTGAGCGGTGGAATGTACAGGCTCTCAGCCTATGCCCGAGAGGGAGTAGTTGGAATATAGAAAAAAAAAAAAAAAAAAAAAAACTAACCAGTTTAGACTTTAGGCTAATTTCACCCTTATGTTCTGGTAATTCATCAACCACTATTGCGTCTAGATGATGAAATTTACCTCTGTGTTTGTAATGCAGTGCCACGACATTATATTCCCTAGAGGCTTGTTTTCCGGTAAAGCCGTGAAGGCATATCTCCTCAGTTCCTTTAGACTTATAGGAAAGGTAGGATAGAACAGAAGACTTCACAAAGGTCCTCTGAGAACATTGATCGAGTAGCGATCTGATTTTGACACATTTATTTTCCTTACCTTTTACCGGCAGCTGAACGGTAGGCAAGATTACTGTATTTCTACCTGTGGCAATGGACATTGTAGTTGAAGTAGCAGCAGTATGCTCTCACTTGTTGTTATCCTCCGCTGGTCTACTTTCCTTCCCTTGTTTGCCCTTACAAATCTTGCAGCTTCTAATGTTAGTGTTAGTACAACCCGAATGGCCATGCTCTCTTGACAAGCACCCAGTGCAGAGACATAGTTGACTGGCTCTTTTTACTTTAACCCACTGAGCCCCAGCTAGTTTATAATAAATGTACCACCTGGGACCAGCAGGTTTTGAAAAAATTTGTTTTTCCTGAAATCTGGAATGGGTTAGGAATGAAGGAAAAAACACAAAAAACCGATCCCCTAGGTCAAAAAGGGGTCCTACGGTGCGCCCGAAAGTCGATTTTGCAAGAGGGGAAAATTGAAGGCAAAAAAAACCCAAAAACAGGTTTTGGCGCGCTCACGCGGTTGGACTTTGAGAGTTTTCAACCATCGGCATGGTTGCGTGGGATATAGTCCAGTAAATCTAGCAATCATTTAACTGGACCTAGAACAAATTGCAATAGAAGGTTTTTTGGCTTTAACTTGTTTATTAGGTCCCTCTGATGAACATATAAAAAGTCTCCAACTTTTGGACACTGGGAAAGTGGTTAATTTGCATAAATTCAAGATGGCCGCCGTCCAAAGCTTCAATTTACAGATAACTTTTTTCTGGTTGCTCCTAGACCCTATAAATGTATTACAAACAACGTTTTTTGGCTTTAACTTGTTTATTAGGTCCCTCTGATGAACATATAAAAAGTCTCCAACTTTTGGACACCTGGAAAGTGGTTAATTTACAGCCGAAAAACCTTACAGACAGGCTGAACTGTCTCTTTCACAAGGGTGACTCAGGCTCTTTGTGCTTGTATGGATTTTTTGACCTGTTGTCCCTCTTTTTATAAAAAAAAAAAAAAAAAAACATGACGTAGTATGACGTCATTCAGAGCCAATTATGTAATTCATGATAGGAGTTCGTATTCACTTGGATCATCGGTGCTTGCATCAAAGTTGCTATTTTGACAGAGTCCTTTACATTGACCACATGCACTGGAACATTCAAGCTCATTCCGTTTGCAACTACAGCGTTGAGTGTCACAGTTGCCCTTACACTGACATCTGACCAATTTCAGTAGTGAATCAGGAGCCACTGGCGAATCCATCGTCTTCGGTTCAAGCTGTCCCTTCCGCAGACTCCAGCCCCATTTCTCGGGGTCCACACAGTTCCCCATCCATTCCTGGACCTGACAATAAACTCGGAACGAGTGGTATTTGGCTGCATCGGTTGTTGGGGGAAGGCTATGAACTTCAACGGTAGTTGAACTTTTTGCCACCTTGTTGCAAAACTTTGTCTTTCGCAGTCCGTCAAGGGTGTCATTTCCTTTTCCCCCGTACAAATAAACCAAGGCCTTTTCACCAGCTGATGATATCGCGTCTTTACTTCCACTTTGGCAACAGAATGCTTCTATACATTTCAAGAAACCGTTGTCTTCCCTCACTTTCCTCAAGGCAGCCCCTTTACCAATACCATACAGTCGTGAGGTTGTGTCACATCCACAGAGTGCATGGACAACTGGCAGGACACGACAGATGCTTTCACCGAGAGCTTCTGCTACTGAGTTAATATGCCAACATTTCCCACCTTCCTTGCTCGACTTGAAGTACAAATCATTCATCCCTCGTTCCGCATAATGACACAACAGCACCAACAAGTCTGTGTCCTCACCTATCACATATGTCACGGTTTCCCTTGCATGCTCAATTCCCTTCTTCGCAATCATGACATCTGCATCTGCTGGCGCATTGACACAGTCAATTCCATTTGCCTTGAATGTTTCACACAATAAGTCAATGAAGTTTTGCTTATTGTCCGAGTTTGACAAGAAGTTTTCCTTTTTTGACCGAAGGGGCATGGTTGGAGTGAACATCACCTTTTGACCAAAGACTCCTTTTGATCGTCGATTGTGTGTCATGTCCTTGGTAGTAGGTCCTGATTTATAACCGTCGAATACAACCACCGGGTTGAGAAAGTTTTTGGAAACATGCTTCATGTACATGCTTGCAATGTCCTCAAATGTGTCACCCTTCTTCCATGGAATCCTTTGCAATAAGGAACCACCATCCAGAACATGGGTCACAGTCCTTTCTTCCTCAAATGATTCCAATGACGACTTGGGAACAACAGCAGCTATCTCATCTCCTAGCTGTGGTTTATTGGCTTCCCTGAGCCTCCCCCACTTATCGAACAGAGCAGTAGGGTAGCTAGACAACTCATACGCAAAGACCTCTTCAACACCTAAGTCCCTGTTATTAGCAAAGATGAGGAGCCTCTGGAAAAGGAGCTGTGGGTCGATTGGTACTTTTTCAGCACTGATTGAAACCTTTGCACCCAACGACTCAACTTGATCTTTCTTCCTAAATGAAAAGTCAAAAGCATTGCTACCTTCCATCTTCTGCACAATGTTCATACCAACCTCATACAGTAAATGAGGATTGGCCGAGGCTGGTCCTGTCACACCGTTGGCAATATTCCTGAGTTCATTTGATTCTTGAAATGGATCATAATCCTTGAAGAATGCGAGAACCTTCTCTGTGTCCTTCCTATCTCGTTCACGCCTTGCTTCAGTCATTTCTTTGTGCTGCTCAGAGGTGTGGAAATGCTTCCCTGTCAGTTCTTGCATAACTTCACTCACCTCAGCGCAGGCTGGCATAGCAAGTAACCAGCACAGGCGTTGCGTTTCCTCCATGCCCCTACCACGTGTCAATCCACCATTCGTTTTCAAAGAGCGCATCAAAACCTGCTCTATAACCAAGTCGCTTGGCAGTCCTGCCCACAGCCGATCACTTCGGCGGATCACAAATAGACCGGAGTTCAATTGACAGAACATGTCTGGGTTGAGCTGCTCAAGTTCAATCATGTCTTGAATGTACACATGGGCTGACTTGGCATAATTGTTATGACCACATGCTGCAAAGTACGGCAACATCTCCTGGAGTGTTCCGAGGTACAGTAGGAAATCGCCCATTCTCAGTGCCCTCAGGAAGCGACGCAGCAGGTCAATCATGTCCATGTATTGAATCCATAGCTTTCCCATCTTAATGAGTATTCTGTTGAAAACGTCTTTACTGCAGACTTCATCCGGTGAAACGTCTTCACGCAACAGCTTATCCAAAAGATCTGCAGCCTCCTGGAAGTCCTTGCATGCGTCACTTTCCTCATCTACCATTGAGAGGTTGACACCGTATGCCCTGCCTAACACAATCGAACTCAAGGCTGTGTCAACCAAGAAGTGGCCTCTGATTGCTCGTGCATAGGCTTTCCCACTCAGCATTTGGGTCACAGCATTTTCAGCGTATATAAGTTCCAAAACCTCCTTAAGCCCAGATGCTTCCATAACATGGCCCATGCATCCCAAAAAGCTCATCACAGAGTGAAAGCCACCAAGGTTCAAAACAATGGGTTTCAGTTCGCTTCCTTCCTTCTCATGAACAATGATCGTCTTCGCTTTCCAATAAAGCGGTTGGTCGAATGTCAGCATTGGCGTCGTTCCCTGGCGATGGCTTTCCGCAGCAACGAAGTGAAGTGTTGAGTAAATACAACTCATGTCCGTAGGGTCCATGTCAATCATGGGCAAGAAATGGACGGATGATTTCCCTGGGTGTGGTCCATGGCACACACTCTGCATTAAGCCGGACCAGCCTGGTCGTTTTGGTCGAAGCAACCATGACGTTTTCCACAGTATGTCCAGATTTTCAAGCTTGTCAGATGCTGAAATGGGGTCAAGCTTTCTAAATTCGAGAGGCCCACCCTTCTTGCGAACACTGCGGTAGTATTTGATTTCAATTTGAGCTGCCGTGAAGTTGTTTTCAGGTGACTGCAATCTTGGTATTGATGTTGTGTCTCTTACTTCAGGGGTGACAGCAACAATTATACCCATACCATGGTATGTTCCTCGCCCATCAAGCGTACGCAAGTTGTGATCAACATTGTCTGCAACGAACTGTCCAAACCTGCCTGCAGTGGATATGTTGGTGCCCCTGAAATTGCACTTCGAAAACCTCAAAACTTCTGCGTAAGGCAGACAGAAGCCGTGGCTGTGTAAACTGTCCACAAGAAAGCGGGAACCAAAGTGCTGGTGCATTTGAACCGCCAATCCATACTGAATGGGTGCTACAATGGCCTGGTAAGTTGCACGATACTTTGTCCAATTGATGCAACTTCAAGATCACATGACTTGCCACTGAACGTCTCTTGCAGCAATATACGAAGGGACTGCGGAACGTACGCCACATTCTTTTCCAGCGACCGGAGTTCAGAAGGATCTGGATAGAAATCTCTACAAGTATCAATGTTCTTTATATCTGCTTTGATCAACCGTGCCACAGCCCTGACTATCTTTCTTTGTTCTGCTTCCTCATCATCAGTCTGTGGTGAGTCTTTGAATTGTTGCAAAATCTTTGCAGCACTTTCTTTGACAGTTACAACATCGCTGCGTCCATGCACGTTACTAATAACCAGTTCATCCCCAAAATATGAAATAAGTTTCTGTTTCATGTATTTTACACTATACGCTTCAACATCAGGGCACAACTGGGACATTCTATCAACGACCTTCGTATTGACATGCTTCTTTCGGCAATCAATGTGCACCGTTTGGCCCTCGGACACGGTAATTGATGGCGTTCCACGTTCAGTACTGGCCTTGTTGATAGTATCTGCTCCCTTCGCCCTCAGCTTGACTGTTTCTCCTTCGTCTAACGTGTTTGAGCAAATGCCGCAGGGATTATGCACCACCTCTTCTTCCATGGCTTCGGTAGATGTCGCACCAATCTGTTGAAACAAGAAACAAGATGATGGGATTAGTATAGGCCTAGGCAAAATGTAATAGACAATAATGTGCAGTAAAGGTAGGGCTTGACCTAGAACAAATTGCAATAGAAGGTTTTTGGCTGTAAGGTTTTTTGGCTGTAAATTAACCACTTTCCAGGTGTCCAAAAGTTGGAGACTTTTTATATGTTCATCAGAGGGACCTAATAAACAAGTTAAAGCCAAAAAACGTTGTTTGTAATACATTTATAGGGTCTAGGAGCAACCAGAAAAAAGTTATCTGTAAATTGAAGCTTTGGATGGCGGCCATCTTGAATTTATGCAAATTAACCACTTTCCCGGTGTCCAAAAGTTGGAGACTTTTTATATGTTCATCAGAGGGACCTAATAAACAAGTTAAAGCCAAAAAACCTTCTATTGTAATTTGTTCTAAGTCCAGCCCTACTTTGACTGGTCTAATACTTACACAGTTCCCATACAAATCTGAGCCCTCTAGGTGCCATAGGACCGGAGTAATTAACAGGGACGACACGTTGTCGTCGCTGGGATTTAGCGTTACATACATTGCCGACGACAACGTGTCATCGCTGGTCCTCTATGGGTTAAGAGGCCCTGTTTTATACTTCAAACACTTGTACCATAAATGATTGGTGCCACTACAGAAGACACAGTTAAATTTCCTGTTTTCACTTTGGGCAGTAAATGTTGCAGTAGCCATTGGTGTACCTCCAGCTTTGTCTTGACCTGCCAAATTGTACACTTCAGCCTGGAAGCAATGGGTAAATTTCTTATAGTCCAGGCTCAAGTCTCCCATTTCCCGTTTTATAGTCTCCTTTAGTGGTGATGGTAATTTGTTAACAAGAGTCACCACACAAAATTCCTGCAAACAAATGCCATGGCTAATGATTGACCTCATCACACTCTCTGTATTTGCATAGAGGGTCTTTAGATCAGCGGTTTGGTATTTGGGTGAAGCTAGTTGATTAAATTGCGTAACATAAGCTGCCTTGATGCGATCTGGATGCCCATATGTTTCTTGCAGGAGCTCCACTGCTGGGGCATAACTTGTGCTCTCAACAATAAATCCTTCGACTAACTTATGCGCATCACCCAAAAGCTGACCCTTAAGATAGGTGAATCGTTGTATATCTGTGAGATCTGGATTGTCATGTATGGTACACTTAAACATTCCCCAAAACCCCGACCACAACGTTGCATCACCCTCAAATTTCGGAAGAGTAAGATGTGGTAATTTGATAGTTGACTTCTTCGGCTCGGGTCGAGACGACTCCTTCTTGACCTCTGGAACTAAGATTCCCCTTAGTGTGGCAACAATAACTTGTATGCCCTCCAAATACAGGGTATCCTCTCTCAATTCCTTGACATATTCGGCGTCATGCTCGTAAATGTCGGCCAGGCCCTCCTGTGTGACGTCACACTTGTCAATTTGTTTTATAATACTGAGCAACCTGGCCTCCACTTCTACCCTAGACGCCGAGTCAAGGAATTCATCGATCTCCGAGGTCAAGACCGTCAATGAGCCCTTAAGCCCAGCCCGACGCCGTTGTAAACTTGCAGCCACGATGTTATGAGAAAGAAATTTAGTGATATCAAATTAAACTATAAATGCTTGTCCGAATAAGTTGCAAACAATAGTATTCTGTTAAATCAAATTAAATCGAGAGCTGAAAATAAACACCCTCACGAAATGTGGAATAATAATTTGCCCAAAAATGTAGACTAGCAGTCTGGAGCCTTTTAATTTAACTCATTAAATAATAGTTTTGATTTTAGATTAAGATATTTTAGGATCAATTCCAAAACAATTTAAGAAGAGCCGGGAGGGAAATTACAGTACAATAGGCCAAAAGTCTTTAGATGTCAAAAAAAGTACCGATATTAATTTATTATCAATTTAAGATTCTATGATTTTAAGAGAGAGAGCGCCCGGAGGGTAAATTAAGTAGGCTAAAACTCAATGGGTACCGAAATTTTAATTATTATTGTGGAAATTATACACAAGAAAAAAATAATAATCTCAAAGAAAATTTGAGTTGGTTCAACCCACACTCAACCTATCAACTATCATATTAACCTTGCCTTCAGGGCATACGACGAGAGTAATTTTAGAAAAGATATGCGATCGAATAACCTTAAATTTTGAAGAAGCTATTTTACAGTATAATTTGATCTAGATTAAATAACCTTAAATGTTGAAAAAGTTATTTACAGTACAGTATGTACAATTTAATCTAATGCCAATTAATTGTGATATATTTTAGGCCTAAAGGAGTATTAATAAAAAATAGTTAAGCCCGAAAAAGTATATACTGGTTAGATTAAACATATGTGTTATTGAATACTGTACTGACTTTGAAGAAGTTTATTACTCTAGACTGTATTGATTTTGGTTATCTACTCTATTTTCAAGATGGGCAAACATCTCGTCGTATGCCCTGTCTAAGAGCGCAGCCTCGTCCTGGCCAAAGAACTGGCGACATGTAGCCAAGATTTCGGAGAACAAACGGTCTGATGCTTCAGGTGTTAAGCGGACTCCGTCGGGAACGAAGTCGGCCTCGGAGGTGTTCATGGATGAATACCGCTCCCGGGTGAAGGGGATGTGGCGCTTCAACCAGCGGTTAACCACGTTTCTTGTGCGGTTGAACTCCGCAGCCGAGATCCTTCATGCAGCTTGCCTCTTTTCCACCCTGATCACCTGGATTTCGCCACCCGTGCGACGCACCACCTCCTCAGCCAGCACCTCGATCCCTTCTGCTACCTCCCTTGGACTGACCCCGCTTGAGATATCGTTCCCTCCGATCACCAAGAAGGTCAAGTCGGGTTTTAGTGCCAGAAATTGACCCCAGGCGCTTGAGTTCCTCAAGGTGCTGATGCGGGCACCTGGGTCGGCCAGAAGAGTGACGGCGAAGAAAGGCCTGTAGACGGGGCGGTCAACATAGATATTGCGCATGTAGGAGTGGCCCAAAATCGCCACCTTCTTAATAGGCTCAGGCCTATCTACTACCGCCGGAAACTCCTCGCCAACCCCGCCACCTGCAGCTCCATTAAGCCAAAAGTCCTGGGCCATGAGGCACGGTCAAAGTCTCACCACCGAAAAGCACCCACTAAGGACTAGGCCACCACTAACCGCCGACAAATCACACAAAAATGGGGGGCAAACTATCCGGTTCGAAGGACCAATTATGTGGTTAATTTAGATTGAGTGGACTGTATAATGAATAATTTAGTTAACGCACATAGAATAAACTTTTGCCTTATATGATTAACTCAGATGGTGATAGCAAAGATGGCGGAAGATAGGTTGGGTGAACTCGAGTTGGTTAGTGAGATAAGGAAGGCTAAAGGAAAGAGGCTAGAATAGGCTAAGATAGATATTTACGTTAAGGTTTCATGATAGCTAAATAAGATGATGATGATGTGACTGATAATGAGATGGAAGTGAAGCGAAAATACCTAAATATGAAACAATATGAATAAGAAGCTTAGCATGTGTCTGGGACGGAGGTTGGGTGGAGAGTGAGGCCGAGAGAGTCGTCTTTGTGTCTCTCGTGACTATCCATGCACGCGCATAGCGTATGGAAAATGTATCCCATCCTTATACAATGAGATACATAGGAACAATATTAATAAGTAATACATAAATATATGGGAATTATTATCCTACAATACTTTCCCATATTCAACTACAGAATAACATATTCTTCCCAAAATTATGGAACGTTCAACATAAGGTTACGGAAGCGTTCAACTTAAGACTACAGAAAGATTCGTAAAGCTACATCAACCCAGATTACGTAGCATCGAGACTGTTCATATTAGATAGAGTATACTGAGTATGGACAGGGGAAGAAGCAGGATTGTTGAGTGGTACGGTAGGAATGGTTTTGATTAAAGGTAAAGTTTTGGGTGAAGGAGGGCAGGGGTGGGGGGTATCTCTAGTCCGAGGTTTAGGTTGGTGCCTCGATGAGAGACACTAGTTGTTTTTTTGCTTTGTTTTTGTCTGGGGGGATGAGAACGTCAGTGTTCTCCCAAAATTGAGGGAAGCACTCAGTTTCGTGAGTAAATCGAGACACAAATATCCATCGTATAGGGTCTCCTTGGGGTCATAAACCAAGAAAGAGTGATTTGTTCCGTGGTTAGGAACAAGGGTATTGACATATAGGGGAAGTGTTTGCCCAAAGTCTTAAATAACTTTGGCATTGGCACTTACTAACACAATGGAAGAAGGTTTCTTGTGCTGCTTAAAGAAGAGAGAGAAAAGACATGATCGAGACGCTACCGTATCGATAAGGAGTCGGACTTTCACCCCATTCAGAGTGAGCTTCCTGTAGATGGCCAGTTTTTCTGAGTCTGCTTTCTCATGAGCCCCCGCCATTTTGACAGTTATTTGTGTACGGGGGCGGCCTGAAAATCCAGATCTTGCTGTGTCTCCATTTCTGGCTCTGGATCCTCTCCGTTGTCCTCTTCGGGGCATTCTTCAAACCCGGCAGTGCCGTCCTCCGTGATAGTGGCGATCCGCCTGGGTTTGATCCAGGGGATCTTGGCCCACCAATTTGGTGATCTGGCCCTTCTTCTAGTCAGCTGTGTGAAGGACATCCGCAAGGACGTCAACAGACACTACCTATTACAAGGTTTCCAATCTGCAGGGCGAATTATCGTATTTCGTATTAACACTTATCTATTTATTACTGTATTATGTAAGTCTCAGTGGTAGCTTCAATGCTAATTACTTTATTATCAATATCCAAGAGGCTATAAGGGATTAACAATAGAAATACAGTTGTTTATGCTCCTGTGATTATGAAGGATCTCTTACTATGTTATAGGTATAGGCTGATAACCCATACCCATATATATCGTATCTTTAAGTCTCTTTGTTTACTCTAGCTCTCGTTATAATTGCTATATTTATTGATATATAAGAATTATGATAGTTTTACTATAGTTGGAGTATCGTTATATATTTATAAGAATATATTTCGGTTATAAAAACAAAGTTATGAATTTTGTTTATTTGCACTTTTTTTATAGCTTTGTATTTATACAGTATATAGTTTAAATATTATTACACTTCAGATAATAGTTTCACAAAGTTTCACAGAGTTGTAAATGACTGAATAATTTACTAAGACAACTTGGATTGTTATAACACGTATTGAATGATATTAAAATTCTTAGTTATATTTAATGTAGTTTGTATGATAACTAATAACACCGTTGTTTCCTATAAGTTCCAACCAAAGCTTTTCTCCTCTCCTATTATATTTAATTTGTACTCACTAGGATTAAATGTGGTGTCTTTCTGGGACTCTCTCTTTTGGAGTCCATGATGACTTCGTAAGGCTGTGGTTGTTGGTGTCTACTGGCTGTTACTGGTACTAACTG
Organism: Paralithodes platypus; assembly: GCA_032716605.1. Taxonomy (NCBI): domain Eukaryota; kingdom Metazoa; phylum Arthropoda; class Malacostraca; order Decapoda; family Lithodidae; genus Paralithodes; species Paralithodes platypus. Next base: position 11,213,544 of record CM064511.1, on the reverse strand, counting down.
TTTGAGTTTTAATCTTGAGCTTATATAGGGCTCAAGTGAATATGTCCACGTCCACACTCACGTGTGAATAGCTTCCACGTTTACACTCACGTGTTTAAATTATATATATAACTCTATGTAATTAAACTCTGGACTCGGAAGTAATCTTAGTACTTGTAATCTTGGATTAGATTTCCAGTGTTTACCAACATGGTAGTGTTTATTTAACATATAGTGCTACTTGATCTACTTCCACATTAGATACCTGAATTACACTTTAAAACTGAGTTATTAGTCTATCACTTAATCTATTGATACATATATTGACTTCTAATATATACTATAAATCATAAATCCATTATGTAAACAAGAGCTGATCAATGATTACTCACAGATATACACAGGTTGGTTCTGGCTATTGTATACATTGGCTTATTACGATAATGAGACTCTCGGATCCTTATCTTCTGTACCATTATCAGTGTTCTCACTTAATTCCTTATTCGTTAGTGGGTATATATCTTATTCTAGCCTTTATTTACATTCTTTTTTCACTAGAAGATTCATTCATGTCGACTAACTCTGTTCCCAACATCACTCCCCGTTTTTTTAGAGGCCTCCGTCCGCACTGGCCAATCGTTGTAGTAAGTTGGGGACCCTCGTCAGCTGAGAGGGGCGACAGTGCAGGAACGGAAGTGATGGGTGTAGATGATGTAATTTGGTGCATGTTGATCACAGACGGCTGCATCGTCGCTTCGGAGGTGTGCTGCTTCTTGATCTCCGCAGCTCGACGTGTACGGGCTAACACGACGGTGTAGATGGCATAGGCTGCTCCTACCAGGATGAGGATAGCAGCTATCGCCATGGTCGTATTCTGGATTATTTTCTGTTGAAGAGGATGGTGTATCTCGATACGTTTGGCTATTACTGCTAGTTGTAGTAGATCGCTTGTAGATAATTTTGGAGTAGACCTCGTATTTGTAGTAAAGTGGAGTTTATCTCTTGCAGTAAGTTGTGGGTGTGCCGTGATATTGGAAGGGACACGTTGAAGTTTGTAGCTCTTATATATGTCTCTTCTCGCCGTCTCTTCCCCATAGCCGGTAATTGAAGAATTGGGCTATGTGCACCACAACCTTCATTCAGTGTGAGAAGTCCCAGGTTATGTGTTATCTGTTTTTTTAATTCAAGTGTAGTTGATGGACAAGCAAGTGTAAAAGTAATTTGAATAGGGGTTGAATATATCCATCCTTCATTGAGTTTAATAAAGATAGGAGTGAAACTATGTATTATATTAGTATGACATAGTGTCGGGTGTACTTTATCATTAATAAATGTAGCAACTTCACAATTAGGGGTGTGAATACTATAAAGAGGACCGGTTGGGGGGCATATACAAAATGTGTTATGTGCCTTGCAATGGTAAAAAGAATTATACATTGCCCACGTATTCCGGTCTTTAGAAATAGCTAAAAATTTATTATTTATGTCAACTTGTAAGTACAAGTGTGTCTTGGGTGCTGGAAAAGGTAAAGTATGTATTTTAAAAACATCAAGGGTATGTGCTGGTTGTCCACGAAGGGGTACAATTAAATAAAAATAAAACATGTGATTAGCAATGGTTGGTTTGGAAACAACTATTATTGTATCTCTATATAAACTTAAATATTCTGGTCTTGCTGGGTACAATAATCCTGGTGAATTCCATAAAGCTTCTGATAAAATTTCAAGCAAATTATCTGTTGGCATTAAATATGGAGAAATTTTAGATTCTAACATCTGATCTAATCCAATTTTAACGTTATTTACGTCAGCATAAATATCAGACAATACTATTTGTAATGATAATAAATTACCAATTAAATCTGATTCATCCTCCAACTCTTGCAACTTATTTCCAACTCGTGCGACAATGTTTAAAATATTTAGAGTGCTATTATGTAGCCTATCAATTGCATAATTTAAAGATTCCATACGTCGAGTAGTAATATTGAGTATTCTAGTATGTACATTTATTTTTTCACATTCCTCTTCTGTAAGGACTTGTAAGTTGCCTAATTTATCGTGAACTGCATCAATTTGATCTTGTGTTGCAATACCGAAAAGAGAATTAGCTAGAGATCCCACAAAATCTATTGTTCCTCGTTTATTTCGCTTGGATGTCGATGATATATTTTCTACCGGACTTTCGGACATGACGTAACATATGTAATTATGCAAATCTTGTTCAATCCTATACAAGTCATTTTTTATAGAGTTGATCCATATATCCCATTTTCCATTTTCCTTTACTAACTTAGGACTATGAGCTTCAGAATATAGTATAATGTCCTGAATGTAAACTTGAGCTAAACGTAGTGAGTGTAACACAGTTGTAGTGTCAATTTGGTAGGGAATGACATAAGTATTTCCCGTAACCACCAATCTCGTCTCTTCAGTAAAGATGACTGGATTACTTAATGTTGATTCACCCGTATCTGCTACGGGACAGACGATCGCCAAGTAACCCAGGATTACCTGGAAGGTAAACAATATCTCACTATTGTGTTTTCACTACTATTTTCTATATTCAAGGGGACGGAGCATTACATACGGCAAAGGTTGTACTCTACTATATGATCGTAGAGAATATCTAGGTATATTATGTACAATATCGTCATCAATATTATTATTTATTTTTTATTTTTTTTCTATGTGATTGAGGGAGGCAAAAGGCATAACTGCCTATAGCGAGTGCCTCCCCCATAGTTGAAAGAGTGACAGGGCCAAAATCAAGGGACGTTCAAGCCAAAATGCCTGGACACACAGAGTTTGAAGCAATTTAAGTCATAGGAAGAGGGAAAGACTGATTCTGGGAGAGAGTTCCAGAGCTCAGCTGTTGAGTAGAAGAAAGTTTGAGAGTAACGTTTCACTCTTGGGTTGGAGAGTTGCACAGAGTAGGGGTGGGATTGAGTTGCAAGACGGGTACCACGTGCCCTACGTAAAGGAGGTGGTATGCACTGGGATAGCTCTGAGGAACACTGATTATTATAGTAGCGATAGAATAGCGAGAGAGATGCAACATTGCGGCGGAGAGAGAGAGATTGCAGAGAGTTGGTGAGTGGACGGGAATTAATGATACGAAAGGCCTTCCTTTCAACTTTGTCTAGGAGAGCGGTGTGTGAGAGGAACCTCCCCACACATGTGAACAATACTCAATACAAGGGCGCACTATGCCCCTGTACAGAGAAAGAAGCTGTGCAGGGGAAAAGAACCCCCTAAGGCAGTTGAGCACACCCAGCTTCTGGAAGGCTGCCTTAGCAAGACTGGTAATATGGTCCTTCCAAATGAGAGCAGAAGAAAAAGAGACACCAAGAATATTGAGAGAAGATGAAGGGTTGATTTTTGTATTGTTGAAGAATAAGGGATAGTCCGCTGGGAGATCCTTACGGGTAGATAGATGGAGAAATTGGGTTTTGGAAGCATTAAAGTTAACAAGGTTTTCTCTGCCCCAATTGGAAATAGTATTTAGATCAGAATTTAAGAGTTCTATGGCTTCATTACGTTTGTCATTGAGGGATTGCTGGCTGGGGCATTCAGAAAAAGTAATAGAGTAGTGTAAGGTTGAGTCCTCTGCGTATGAATGGATGGGAATTAGGTACAGTTAAGGAGATCTTTATAAAAATTGGAAAGAGAATAGGAGATAGGACAGAGCCCTGAGGAACACCGGAGTTTATAGGGTGAGGAAGTGAACAATGGCCGTCCACAACTGCAGCTATGGAACGGCCGGAAAGGAAATTAGAGACAAAGGAACAGATGGAGGGATAGAAACCGAAGGAGGGTAGTTTAGAAATTAAAGATTTATGCCAGACTCTATCGAAGGCTTTCGATATGTCTAGTGCAATAGAAAAAGTCTCACCGAAGTCCCGAAAGGAGGATGACCAAGAGTTAGTAAGATATGAAAGAAGATCACCAGTAGAGCGACCCTTAAGGAAGCCATACTGGCGATCTGAGAACAGATTATGAGAAGAGAAATGCTTAAGAAATTTGGAAGCAAGAATAGTTTCAAAAACTTTAGAAAGACAAGAGATAAGAGCAATTGGACGATAGTTGGAGGGTTGAGAGCGGTCACCCTTCTTTGGGACAGGTTGAATGTGAGCAAACTTCCAGCATGAAGGGAAGACGTTAGAGGATAGACAGAGACGAAAGAGTTTGCCTAGGCAGGGAGTCAGCACGGAAGCACAGTTTTTGAGAACAACAGGAGGAACACCGTCCGGACCGTACGCCTTATTAGTGTTAAGCCCAGAGAGGGTAGAAAGTACATCTTTAGAAGAGATTAGGATATTAGGCATAAGTAAGAGAGAGAGGGCGGAGAGGGAGGAATAGCACCGGAATCATCCAAGGTGGAGTTTCTAGCAAAAGTTTGAGCGAAGAGTTTAGCTTTGTCAGAGGAAGAAGTGATGGTTGTGCCATCAGAGTGGGAAAGGGGAGGGACAGACGAGGAAGAGAAATTGTTGGAGAGGTTTTTGGCTAGATGCCAGAAAGCTTGGGAAGAGCTAGAGTTGGATAGTTCAGTGCATTTATTATTGATGAAAGACTGTTTGGCAAGTCGAAGAACAGATTTGGCTTGATTCCGGGCAGAAACATATGAAGAATGAGAGTCTTGAGTTTTAAGGCGTCGGTACCGTTTGAATGCTTCCTGTTTATTGCGGACAGCAATAGAACAGGCGGGAGTAAACCAAGATTTTTTAGCATTAGTCTGAGAGAAAGAAAATGGAATGTATGCTTCCATGCCCGATAGGATTACCTCGGTAATGCGTTCAGCACTCTCCGAGGGTCCTCGGCCATGGAAGCAGAAATCATTCCATGGGAAATCAAAGAAGTACTGCCGAAGAGCCTCCCAGTCAGCAGCGCCAAAGTGCCACAAGAGAGATAGGACAGGTGACAGAGATAAGTTTATGGTCCTCACAGTCACTCTCACTCTCACTGTCATCCAGAATTAAGTGAGGATCATTTATACTGCTAGAACTATCAGTTTCAGGTATATCCGAGTGTATTGGATAAACGCTTCGTACATTCAGATTGTCGCGAGCTAGCAACGCCTCTTCCGGCACAACTCGGACACGGTCAGTGTGAATCGTCACTGGGCGATTATCTTTAATGCGCCATAATTTAATTACTACTTCACTTACTTTCTCTACCAATCTATACGGACCGTTATATTTTGGTTGAAGTTTTAGTCTTTCATTTTTCCGTGGAACTAATTTTACATACACTCGGTCTCCCTTCTTTATCGCTTTTACTTTTTTTCTCTTTTGGTTTCTCTCGTTTTCCTCTTGACCCTCTTCTAGGTACTTCTTACATCTTTCATACGTCCTGTTCATCTTGATTGCTACTTCATTGTTGTAGTCTTCGGGGTTGTAACTGAAAGTTTGACTTGACAAGATCGTTTGATATGGCATCTGTGGATCACGATGATACAATAAGAAAAATGGTGAGTCCTTGATCACTCGATTATATCCAGAATTATAAGCAAAAACTGCATATGGCAACATTGAAGTCCATATTCCTGAATTATCATCTACGAGTGTCCTCAGAATCCTCACAACAGTTTGATTTACTCGTTCAACTACGCCGTTTGCGCTTGGTCGGTAAGCCGTGGTATAGGTATAAGAACATAAGAACATAAGAACATGGGAGTCTGCAGAAAGCCGATTGGCCTAAGCAAGGCAGATCTCTGTCCCACACAACCCCAATTACAAAGCCCAATTATTATAGGCTGAACACTCTAATACCCTGAGGATCATCTTACCAAAACGGTTAGAGATTAACGCAGGATTACGGGGTCTGCAGAGCGCTGATTGGCCCATCCCTGCTGATCCCCCTTCACACCCAACCCTTCTCGTCCATATGCTTATCCAATTTTATCTTAAAGCTCCCTATCGTTTTTAATCCCACTATAGCACTTGGTAGTCCATTCCACCCATCTACAACTCTGTTACCAAACCAATATTTGCCTATATTTTTCTTGAAACAAAATTTATCTAATTTGAAACCATTGGTACGAGTTCTTTCGCTATCACTGAGCTTTAGTACATTTGTCATGTCCCCTTTGTTAATCCCACTAACCCACTTGAACACCTCTATCATATCCCCTCTAACTCTGCGTCTCTCTAACGAATGTAAGCCTAATTTCTTCAACCTTTCTTTATACGGAAGATTTCTAATATTATGGATCATTTTTGTCATTCTACGTTGTACTCTCTCAAATGAATCTATGTCCATTCTGTAATAAGGACACCAAAATTGAACAGCATAATCCATATAGGGTCTCACTAATGACAAGTAAAGTTTTAAGATAACATCAGCAGTACTGTTACTCACAGTCCTAGAGATTAACCCGAGAATCCTGTTTGCCTTGTTTCGAACGCTTATACACTGTTGCCTAGGCTTCAAATCATTGCTAACAAACACACCTAGATCTTTCTCACAATTCGAGTTTTCTAATTCCATATTTGCTAGTTTATATTTAACATTTGTATGCATCTTCCCTATCTTTAATACCTTGCATTTGTCAATGTTAAACTTCATCTGCCAATTTACTGACCATTCGTGTAAGGTATCTAGATCCCTTTGGAGGCACTCTCTATATCTCTATCTGAATCAATTGTTCTCCCCATTTTGGTATCGTCTGCAAATTTACTTATCCTACTAGTTATACCTAAATCAAGGTCATTTATGTATATAACAAACAACAGAGGACCTAATACAGATCCCTGGGGGACACCACTGTTGACTGCTCCCCATTCTGACTTCGTACCATTTATGCTGACTCTCTGCTTCCTACCAATTAGCCATGACCTAATCCATCCCAACAACGCCCCACCTATTCCATGCGCCTCAACCTTTCTCATCAATCTCTCATGGGGGACTCTGTCGAAAGCTTTACTGAAATCTAAATATATTATATCATATGACTTGTCATTATCTACTGCTTCATATACCTCTGAGAAAAAACTAAGCAAATTAGTAAGGCAAGAACGTCCCTGAGTGAATCCATGCTGAGAAGAATTTATTAAATTAAATGTATCTAAGTTGTTTCTAATTTTACTAGCAATAATTGACTCTAGTAGCTTTCTTATGATTGATGTAAGACTAATGGGACGGTAATTGGATGCTATTGATTTGTCACCTTTTTTGAAGATCGGAACTACGTTTGCAAGCTTCCAAGCTTCTGGAACTATACCTGTCTCCAATGACTTGTTAAATAAAAATGTTAATGGGTAACTTAACTCATCCCTACATTCATTTAATACTCTAGCATATACCTCATCAGGCCCAGGCGATTTATGAGGTTTCAGTCTGTCAATTTCCTTAAGCACATAATTTCTACTTATAGTAATCGTACTTAACCTATTTTCTATACTATCGCTATATACCTTACGGACTTCTGGAAACTGTGCCAAATTTTCATTAGTGAAAACGGAAAGAAATTTACTATTTAATGTACTGCACATTTCTAAATAATTTTCTCTCATTTCTCCTATCGAAGTTTTAAGGGGACCAATTACATCTCTAACCTTGGATTTATATAGTTGGTAAAAAGCTTTAGGATTATTTTTTGAGTCATTGGCAACCTTAATTTCTTAATTTCTTTTTTCTTTCCTAATATCCTTTTTTACCTGTCTTGATAGATTCTGATAGTAAGCAAGTAGGTGAATTTCGCCTTTCCTAATTTTTCTATATATTCCTCTCTTTTGTCCTAGAAGATCTAATAGTCTATTATTCATCCATTTGGGTTGGTTCTGTGTTGATCTAAATTTTCTTTTGGGGATGTATTTATTTTGTGCATTGAATACTGACTCCATAAAATTATCGTATGTATCTACCAAGGTTGACGTCTCTTCCTGACTAGGTATGTTTCATATGTAAGAGCGTTGCAACTTGATCAAACGTACTTGTGAATTCTTTTCCTTGATCTGGTACAATCCACTTAGGGGTACCATGTTTTAGTACAACATTTTCCACAAATGCTTGTGCAGTGGATTGAGCAGTTTTGTTACGTAAAGGCACTGCTATAAGATAACGTGTAAAAACGTCTATGATAGTCATGATATACTTATATTTTGTAGAAATATGTGATTCATCTAGTGAATCGGCATGTGAGTCAGGCAGGGGCCCAATTAAGTCAATATGAACACTCTCAAATGGGGCATCGGGTATTGGGTATCTTTTATAGGGACCTTGTGCGTCCACTGGGGCTTTATAAAGGATACAGTCCCGACATGCGCTTACGTATGCTGTGCCACTCTTGCACATACTGGACCAATAACAAAATGATTTCAGCCGATGCATCGTTGCTCTAACTCCACCATGTCCTGCCATTGGATGATCATGGGTTAGATACAGGGCCGCTAAAATATGTGTATCTGGACAATAACTCGATTATGTAAGCTGCCTTTCTCGTTTCCGTTAAACGGACGAATATATAAGATATTTGTCTCGTCTTGAAGAATTAGATCTTCAAGTTTGGCCTTGAGATTTGACTCTAAATATTTACGTTCCTTTGTAGTTACACTGACCAGTGGTTTACATTGTAGTAGGGAAATAACTTTGCCATATATAGGGTGAAGCTTCTGTTCACGTGCAATATCAATGATTAAATTCCACTCAATTCTGTGGTCATCTACCAATGTCTCATCGCTTGGTATATCAATTTGTTGGACCTTGGTCTCATTGCTAGGTGTATTATTGTCATGTACCTTAGTCCATTTGCTAGGTGTATGACTCGTGTTTAAATGGGTTGTATTTTGTATAGCCGCGATTGTAGGCATGGTGCGTTGACTAACACGAACTCTCATACCTGTAATTGCTAGTACTCTATCTTCTATTTCTGTATCGACTCTTAAGCGACTTAGTGCATCTGCTACAACATTATCCTTGCCAGGGTAAATATTTTGGCTGTATATCATATTCAATTACGAGAAGTTGCCATCTTGCCACTCTACCACTAGAACTAGATGTAGTGAGAAGACAAATTAAAGGTCTATGATCCGTATTTACTACTATCTGATATCGTAGTATTAAACTACGATTGTATTTCAATCCATAGACAATAGCTAATGCTTCTTTCTCAACTGTAGAATATCGCTGTTCAGCAGGGGTTAATTTACGGCTGAAATAGGTTAATGGTCTAAGCCTATTATGTTGATCTTCCTGCTGAAGTACTCCACCAATTGCTATATCTGACACGTCTGTGGTGAGAACAAAAGGCTTTGTGAAATCTGGATATGCTAATACCAGATCATCTGATAATATATGTTTGAGCTCATTAAAAGCTTCATATTATCTTTCCGTGAATTTAATGACTGTTTTATCTTTCCTCTTATTTGTACTGCCTCCTGATAATTTCGTAAGAGGTGAGGCTTTCTCGGAATATTGTCGGATGAATTTCCTATAGTAGTTACAGAAAGAATATTTCTGATTGGGGATATGAATGGTAAGGTGGGTGATAGGAAAGTTGAGGGAGTGGTGGGAGGGTGGGGGGTACCATCAGAGGTGAATGAGAATGGTAGTGCACTTGTGGACGTATGTGTGGGGAGGAGGCTGTGGATAGCCAACACCTTCTTCCGACACAGAATGATCCACAGGTACACGTGGAAACGGATGTTGACGATGAAGGATAAGACAGTGGTGGAACGAAAGTCATTGATTGATTATGTATGTGTGGATGAACGAATGAAGAAATCTGTGATGGATGCTAGGGTGTATAGGGGTATTGGAGGGGGTCTGTCTGATCATTATGTAGTGGTAGCTAAGGTTAGGATACAAAAGAAGTGGGTGAGGAGAGCGGGAGGGAGGCGAGAGGAGGGTGGAATGGTGAGGAGGGTGGAGAGGTTGCAGGAGGAGGAAGTCAGGGAGGAGTACAGGAGAGCAGTGGAAAGACGACTAGGTGGGTTCGACCTGGAAGTTATGGAGGAAGTGGAGGAGATGAGCAAGGTGTTTAAGGATGAGATCTGTGCAGCATGTGAGGAGGTGTGTGGAGTGAGGAGAAGAGGGAGGGGAGTGAAAGGTACAGCATGGTGGACAGAAGAGGTAAGAATAGCTGTGGAAGAAAAGAAGAAAGCATATAGAGAGTGGTTGGGTAGTAGAGGGAATGAAAATTCCGAGAGACAGAAACGAGCGAGGTACGTGGAGAGTAAGAGGGTGGTGAAGAGAGTAGTGAAGGAAAGTAAGAGAAGAGTAGATGAGGAATTTGGAAGGAATCTGAGTGTAAAATGGAGGGAGAGTAAGAAACTGTTCTGGAAAGAAGTCAAGAAAGTTAGGGAAGGTAGCAAGGGAAACAGTAAGGGTGTGAAAGATAAGAATGGGAGAATGCTAGCCGAGAAGCAAGAGAGAGTCGAAAGATGGAGGGAGTACTTCAGTGAGTTGCTAAATGAAAGGAATGAAGAGCCAGCAAACATAGCTGGATATGGTATGGGAGGGAGAAGAAGAGAAGTAGTGGAGGAGGAGGTGGGGATCAGGAGGTCAGAAGTGTGGGAAGCCATGAAAAGAGTGAAGTTGGGGAAAGCACCAGGAACAGATGGAGTGTGTGGGGAAATGTTGAGGTATGGTGGTGAGATAGTGATAGAATGGGTATGGAAAATGTGCAAACTAGCATGGGAGAAGGGGAGTGCACCCGATGACTGGAAGACTGGCATAATAGTCCCCCTATATAAGGGCAAAGGGGAAAGAGGAGTGTGTGGTAACGACCGAGGAATATGTCTTCTAAGCGTAGTAGGGAAGGTATACAGTAGGGTAGTGATTGAGAGAGTGAGAGTGAGAACGGAGAAATGGATAGGCGACGAGCAGGGAGGTTTTAGGAAGGGAGGAGGATGTGTAGATCAGATTTTTACCCTGAATTGTGTTGTGGAGAAGTATCTGGAGAAGAAACAAAAGGTGTATGTTGCCTTTATGGACTTGGAGAAGGCCTATGACAGAGTGGATAGAGAAGGTTTGTGGAAAGTACTTAGAATATATGGAGTAGAGGGCAAGTTGCTGAAAGCAGTGAAGAGCATGTATGAGGGTGCAAAGGCGGCAGTACGTGTGGAGAGTGAGCAGAGCGAGTTCTTTGACCTGAATGTTGGTTTGAAACAGGGGTGTGTGATGTCCCCGTGGTTGTTTACTGTATATATGGATGGAGTTATGAAAGAAATACTATCAAGAGCAGTGGATGTTGGTGTATCGCTGAAAAGGGAGGGAATTGAGTGGAAGCTACCTATACTGCTGTTTGCGGATGATACAGTTCTGATGAGTGATAATGAATGGGAGTTGCAGGGTCTGGTAAATGAGTTTGGAACAGTGTGCGAAAAACGGAATTTGAAGGTAAATACGGGGAAGAGCAAGGTAATGGTCTTCGAAAGGGGTGAAGTCACAGAGTGTGAGGTGAAGCTGAACGGTCAGGCTATGGATATCGTCAACTCTTTTAAGTATCTGGGCAGTGTGTTGAGTAAAGATGGGACTATGGATGAAGAGGTGCGGGAGAGGGTACAACAGGGGAAGAGGGTTGTAGGAACGCTAAAAGCAGTAACAAGAAATAGGGTGGTCAGTATGGAAGTGAAGAAGTCCTTGCATGACAGTGTGGTAATCCCGACACTGACTTACGGAAGCGAAGCATGGACGTTGGTTGAGAGACTCAGACCAAGAGTGAGAGCAGTGGAAATGAATTACTTAAGGAGTGCGTGCGGAGTTACATGGAGGGATAGACAGACTAATGAGGAAGTAAGAAGGAGGTGTGGTGTGGAGGTAGATGTGCTGGAAAGTGTGAAAAGGAACAACTTGAGATGGTTCGGCCATATGGAACGTATGGAAAGCGAGAGAATGACTAAGAGGGTGTACGAGAGCGAGGTGGAGGGACAGAGGGGGAGAGGTAGACCGAATATGAGGTGGAAGGATGGAGTGAGGAACTACATGAACGAAGGCGGTGCTGGTTGGGGGGAGGGGCGTCGACTTACTGGGGACAGAGGTGCATGGGGGCGGTTCGTTCGTGGCCACCCCTTCGGGGATCACGGCGTCAGGCAATAGATAGATAGATAGATAGATAGTTACACATCCCTAGGAAACTCTGTAGTTCATGCATGGTTTGCGGAGTTAGCTGCTTTATAGCCTGAATTTTTGCAGGTTGTGGTTTGATTCCGTCGGTACCTACGACATGACCTAGATAATGTACTTGCTCAGCGAATAAACTACATTTATCCAGCCTTAGCTTGAGAGAGGACTCTCGTAGTCTCTCTAGGACAGTAGTCAGGTTGTCTTTAATTATGTTGTTCCTAGGTCCTCCCAGGTACAACTATGTCGTCTAGATATACGTGTGCCTTATTTCCCACTAAACACATCAGCACCTGATTTATGATCCTTTGAAAACTAGAGGGTACATCCTTTAATCCAAAAGGCAACACATTATATTCATAGTGACCATCTGGGGTTGAAAAGGCAGTTTTTTGCTTACTTTCCTCCGTCAAGGGAATTTGGTGATATCCCCTGCGTAAGTCAAGACAAGTGAAAAACTGACTCTCCCCAAGCTGAGCTAGAATACGGTCTATGTTAGGTAAAGGACATCTATCATCCTTAATTAGCTTGTTCAAATTACGGAAATCCAAGCACAATCTCAATCCTCCTTCCTTCTTCGCTACCGGGACTACCGGGTTATTAAAAGAAGAACGTGATGGTCGTACTATTCCTTGTTCCATTAAGGTTTGAATCTGGTCCTTGATATCCTGAATATATTTATGAGGTATAGGATAAGGACGTCTGTAAACAACCTGGTCCGAAACCGTCTCTATATTATGACAAAAATTCGGACTGATTGTCAGGGGATCACTTTCCAAAGAAAATACGTCAGAGAACTCCCTTACCATGGTTTTCAAAACTTGTTTCTGTGCCACTGATAAATGTGCAAAATATTCCTCCACGTGTTTTACTAAGCCATCATTTCGTTCGTTAGGCGTCAAAGTACAGATATTATCTCTCTGTGTACCTGCCTGACCTTTGCTGAGTGAGGACCTGTCCCTAGTGACTCCCAGTGAATATCTTTGCCCATAGTGTGGTGATAGTATTAACGCTTTCATAAAATGGCTGGTGTTGACGAGATTGCTACCTCCTCTCATATTCTCCAGCTTTGTCTTGCTTTGCAAGAAAGGATGGAGAATGTGGAGAGAGAGGTGCAGTCTCTCAAAGACGAGAATTTGGCCTTAAAGCTGACTTTGGCTGAGAAGAAAAGTGAGGATAGTGCAACTGCTGTTAGGGATCGTGATGCTCCCTGGACAGTTGTTCCAACAAGTGCAACAACCTGCAAATTTCTACGGCGGCCAGTTGCCCTCAGCAACAAGTTCATCACCTTGGATGACGAATGTGATGGTGAGGCTGCGAGTGCTTCCTTCGGCGAGGAAACCAGGAGAAAGGTAAGTGAGTTGCCTCCAACAGGGAATGGTGTGACTGCTGCCCCCCCAGGAGTACCTTCAACTGCTGCCCCAGGAGTTCCTGCCGCTGCCGCAGCTGCTACCAAGTCATCGACAAGGAGAGGCAAGTCCTTCTCAATTGTTGGGGACTCCATGGTCAGACACTTAGCTAGGTCCACCTGTACTGATATTAGGAAGCTTGTCTGTCTGCCTGGTGCCGGGGTTGGGAAGGTGTTAGAGGACATTGATTACATCATGAAAGATATTGGAGATAGCCCCATTATCTGTCTCAGTACAGGGAGCAATGATGTTGGTAAAGGTAGGACGGAAGTACTGCTTCGGCAGTACAGGGAGGTGTTAGATAAAGTTAGGAGGAAGGGAGGCATACCTGTAGTACACAGTATCTTGCCACGGATAGGGGTCAGCAAGGAATGGTCATCTAGGGCAATTGGTATCAATTGTCGGCTGGAAAAATACTGTAATGCAAATGCAATACCATTCCTTGATAACTGGACCCGTTTCTATGGTAAAAATCAGTTGTACGCACAGGACGGGGTTCATCTTTCTCGGCTAGGGGTGGCAAATTTAGCTAGGTCAATAGATAGGATTGTCGCGGGGTTTCGCTGAAAATAAAGCCTGAGAATATGAGTAAGAATAATTGTCTAGATAGGGTAAATTGCCGTACTGGTACATCAGATAGGAATAGAAAATATCAGTCACAGGATTTTAATTGTACTGCTAGTAGAAATATTAAAGGTGTAACAGAAGATGGGAATTCAGTTAGAAATAAAGGTAAATCCGATACCAGTAAAATAAATTCATTGCGATTATATTATACAAACTGTAGGAGTTTATGTAACAAAATGGATGAACTTAGAGCACTTGTTAGCAACGAAAATATAGACATTATAGCACTGACTGAAACATGGATTAATACAGAATCAAGACATTTTTTAGCAGAATTCCATATACCAGGATATAGTTTGTTTAAACGCGACCGAACAAGTAGGAGGGGCGGCGGAATAGCAGTGTTTGTCAGGAGTTCTTTAAAAAGCTGTATTAAATCAGGTATTAGACTAAATACTGATAACGAAAGTGTTTGGGTTGAGGTTAGCGAAGGTAGTGAGACCATAATTATTGGAGTTATTTATAGACCACCAAATATGAGTAGAAACGAAGGTACAGCTTTATGGCAGGAAGTGAAAATAGCATCAAGGTTTAGCAATGTGTGTATTATAGGGGATTTTAATTTTCCGAATATTGATTTGCAGCATCAAATCGGCGACTCAGATTCAAAAGAGTTTATTGAGGCGGTACAGGATAGTTTTTTATTTCAATTCATAGACTCGCCTACTAGAGGTAATAATATCCTCGATTTAGTTCTCAGTAATAATGAACAAATGATAAATAATGTAGAGATAGGAGACCAACTAGGAAATAGTGATCATAAATCAATTTATTTTAACATACAATGGACAGGAAAGGCTAAAGAGAATACGACACTTATCCCAGATTTCAGAAAAGCCAATTATGGTGGATTAAGACGAGCCTTAAGAGTCGATCCTATGGTTAAACTATTAAGTGGACCCAGGTGCGCTAATGAACATGCTCTCTCTCAGATACCTGTCTTAACTCAGGATAATTTGACAGCTACATATAATAATTTTATTTCTTCACTCCACAATGCGCAAAATAAATATATCCCCAAAAGAAAATTTAGATCAACACAGAACCAACCCAAATGGATGAATAATAGACTATTAGACCTTCTAGGAAAAAAGAGAGGAATATATCGAAAAATAAAGAAAGGCGAAATTCACCTACTTGCTTACTATCAGAATCTATCAAGAGAGGTTAAAAAATGTATAAGGACAGACAAAAGAAATTATGAAATCAGGATAGCCAATGACTCAAAAAATAACCCTAAGGCTTTTTACCAGCTATATAAATCTAAAGTTAGAGATAAAATAGGCCCCCTTAAAACTTCGATAGGAGAAATTACAGAAAATGATTTAGAAATGTGCAGTACATTAAATAGTCAGTTTCTATCCGTTTTCACAAATGAAAATTTGGCACAGATTCCAGAAGTCAATACGGTATATAGAGATAGTATAGAAAATAGGTTAAGTACGGTTACTATAAGTAGAAATGATGTGCTTAAGGAAATTGACAGACTGAAACCTCAGAAATCGCCTGGTCCCGATGAGGTATATGCCAGAGTATTAAAAGAATGCAGAGATGAGTTAAGTTACCCATTAACATTTCTTTTTAACAATTCATTAGAAACAGGCATAGTTCCAGAAGCTTGGAAGCTTGCAAATGTAGTTCCGATTTTCAAAAAAGGTGATAAATCAATAGCATCCAATTACCGTCCCATTAGTCTCACTTCAATCATAGGAAAGCTACTAGAGTCAATTATTGCTAGGAAAATGAGAAACCACTTAGAAACATTTAACTTAATCAATTCTTCTCAGCATGGATTCACACAGGGACGTTCTTGCCTTACTAATTTGCTTAGTTTTTTCTCAGAGGTATATGAAGCAGTAGATAATGACAAGGCATACGATATTATATATTTAGATTTCAGTAAAGCTTTCGACAGAGTCCCTCATGAGAGATTGATGAGAAAGGTTGAGGCACATGGAATAGGTGGGGCGTTGTTGGGATGGATTAGGTCATGGCTAATTGGTAGGAAACAGAGAGTCAGCATAAATGGTACCAAGTCAGAGTGGGGAGCAGTCAAAAGTGGTGTCCCCCAGGGATCGGTATTAGGTCCCCTGTTGTTTCTTATATACATAAATGACCTAGATTTAGGTATAACTAGTAGGATAAGTAAATTCGCAGACGATACTAAAATGGGGAGATCAATTGATTCAGATAGCGATATAGAGTGCCTCCAAAGGGATCTAGATACCTTACATGAATGGTCAGTAAATTGGCAGATGAAGTTTAACATTGACAAATGCAAGGTATTAAAGATAGGGAAGATGCAAACAAATGTTAAATATAAACTAGCTAATTTAGAATTAGAAAATTCAGACTGCGAGAAAGATCTAGGTGTGTTTGTTAGCAATGATTTGAAGCCTAGAAAACAGTGTATAGGCGTTCGTAATAAGGCAAACAGGATTCTCGGGTTCATCTCTAGGAGTGTGAGTAACAGAACTGCTGATGTTATCTTAAAACTTTACTTGTCATTAGTGAGACCCCATATGGATTATGCTGTCCAATTTTGGTGTCCTTATTACAGAATGGACATAGATTCATTGGAGAGAGTACAGCGTAGAATGACAAAAATGATCCATAATATTAGAAATCTTCCGTATAAAGAAAGGTTGAAGAAATTAGGTTTACATTCGTTAGAGAGACGCAGAGTTAGAGGGGATATGATAGAGGTGTTCAAGTGGGTTAGTGGGATTAACAAAGGGGACATGACAAATGTACTAAAGCTCAGTGATAGCGAAAGAACTCGTACCAATGGTTTCAAATTAGATAAATTTCGTTTCAGAAAAGATATAGGCAAATATTGGTTTGGTAACAGAGTTGTAGATGGGTGGAATGGACTACCAAGTGCTATAGTGGGATCTAAAACTGTAGGGAGCTTTAAGATAAAATTGGATAAGCATATGGACGAGAAGGGTTGGGTGTGAAGGGGGATCAGCCGGGTTGGGCCAATCAGCGCTCTGCAGACCCCCATAATCCTGCGTTAATCTCTAACCGTTTTGGTAAGATGATCCTCAGGGTATTAGAGTGTTGAGCCTATAATTGGGCTTTGTAATTGATTGGGGGTTGTGTGGGACAGGGATCTGCCTTGCTTAGGCCAATCGGCTTTCTGCAGACTCCCATTTTCTTATGTTTTTATGTTCTTATGTGTAGGATATAATTATCTCGTCCGAGACATCTAAGTCTACCTTTTCACAAACTTCTACATATCCTAATGAATCACCTGGTTTAATTTCTATTATATCTGGAGTGAAATTGGCAAATTTCATTGCAAATGTACCCTCAGATAATGCAATGACACCTTGAAAAAACGCAGATGCCTGTGATACCCCTTCAAATGGCGTGTAAACTCCATAGACTGTATCATTAACGTACAGGGGGAATGAATATCGTGTTTATCGCTGCCACCATTATGGTACAGGGGGAATGAATATCCGTGTTTATCGCTGCCACCATTATCGTATTTCGTATTAACCCTTATCTATTTATTACTGTATTATGTAAGTCTCAGTGGTAGCTTCAATGCTAATTACTTTATTATCAATATCCAAGAGGCTATAAGGGATTAACAATAGAAATACAGTTGTTTATGCTCCTGTGATTATGAAGAATCTCTTACTATGTTATAGGTATAGGCTGATAACGATACTCCACACGATGTAGATAGATACACATATCTATCGTATCTTTAAGTCTCTTGGTTTACTCTAGCTCTCGTTATAATTGCTATATTTATTGATATATATATGAATTATGATAGTTTTACTATAGTGGGAGTATCGTTATATATTTATAAGAATATATTTCGGGTATAAAAACAAAGTTATGAATTTTGTTCATTTGCAATTTGTTGTATAGCTTTTTATTTATACAGTATATAGTTTAAATATTATTACACTTCAGATAATAGTTTCACAGAGTTTCACAGAGTTGTAAATGACTGAATAATTTACTAAGACAACTTGGATTGTTATAACACGTATTGAATGATATTAACATTATTAGTTATATTTAATGTAGCTTGTATGATAACTAATAACACCGTTGTTTCCTATAAGTTCCAACCAAAGCTTTTCTCCTCTCCTATTATATTTAATTTGTACTCACTAGGATTAAATGTGGTATCTTTCTGGGACTCTCTCTTTTGGAGTCCATCATGACTTCGCAAGGCTGTGGTTGTGGGTGTCTACTGGCTGTTACTGGTACTAACTGTTTGAGTTTTAATCTTGAGCTTATATAGGGCTCAAGTGAATATGTCCACGTCCACACTCACGTGTGAATAGCTTCCACGTTTACACTCACGTGTTTAAATTATATATATATAACTCTATGTAATTAAACTCTGGACTCGGAAGTAATCTCTTAGGACTTGTAATCTTGGATTATATTTCCAGTGTTTACCAACATGGTAGTGCTTATTTAACATATAGTGCTACTTGATCTACTTCCACAGTAGATTCCTGAATTACACTTTAAAACTGAGTTATTAGTCTATCACTTAATCTATTGATACATATATTAACTTCTAATATATACAGTACCATAAATCATAAATCCATTATGTAAACAAGAGCTGATCAATGATTACTCACAGATATACACAGGTTGGTTCTGGCTATTGTATACATTGGCTGATTACGATAATGAGACTCTGGGATCCTTATCTTCTGTACCATTATCAGTGTTCTCACTTAATTCCTTATTCGTTAGTGGGTATATATCTTATTCTAGCCTTTATTTACATTCTTTATTCACTAGAAGATTCATTCATGTTGACTAACTCTGTTCCCGACAGAATCCTGGCCCATTCTTCAGCCTTATCACTGGCTCGGGGTGCCATAGGGCTGGGGGCAGGCTCGGTGGAAGGGTGCGTGGTGGCTTTCTGGATCACAGCTATTTTATCTTGACCCCGGGTTTGTCTCAAGGCCACAATACGCCTTACGACAGGCATGTCCATGTCATAATTTGTGAGCTCGACAACGGAGAAGTGATCCGCTACCGCCAAAGGTAAAACTCTCAGTAGGGCCCTGAAAATAATATGTTTCCTTTGGGCGGGGGTTTCCTCCATGAATGCGGTGACAGCGAGCTGGGTTAACTCACTGATAGTGTCGTCCAAATTCCCATGGTATTGGACTTGATGGAAATGTCTGTCCGAAATTATTTGTCCTAGGACAGGGTTAATAGCTGTTTTCACATAACTCTCAAATGGAGCCCAGGTTAAACCGGGCATTTGGTCACGCACATACCCTGACACTTTTCCTGCATACTTTCCTAATTTTACTACTAATATATAAATCTTGGAAGCATCTTGGTCCGGGAACATCAGATCCAGGACGAGTTTGACCATTTCCTTATAAATCCCTATGTCATTCTCCTCGGGCTTAAATGCCGGGATGTCGAGTGATTTGGCTGCCATAGTGATTGGGGAAGCTGTGAGTGCAAGCAAGAAATAAAATTAAGCAAGCTGATATGTCGTATCGAGACACCGCTGCCACCAGTGAAATGTGGGTTGGTATTTCAACATGACTTAGTATTATCTCGTCAACAATCTTGTAATAGGATATAGTGAGATAGAATATGCTCGACAGGGTCACATATATCTTTATAAATCTTGCTATAACTTCTCACACTAAGGCAGCATTCACACAATAAGAACACAGGTTACTTTACACTCTTATTCATTCAATTGCATGGAAATGGAATATCAATTATACCTACTGTATCTGTCATATCCGGCAGAAGGTAATAGAAATCAGTGACATAACAGAATAGAGTATATTATACTGATAAATTAAATATTATAAGTTACGTTACACACAGTATCAATAATATGAATATGCAGGAAAAATAAGATTATACCAGTACGCAGTATTTCAATGGAGATAATAATACGTATGTGAGCGAAGCATCTAACGTGAAGAATTCTGAGATTGAACGAACCTGCCTGAAAGAGCGTTCACGGGCGCGGCGCGGTAAGCGACCGCCAAGGGGATTAGCAAGAGGTCACACAGGTAAGATAGGCAGGTATAGTGTGATGGCCCTAGGTCAGATGGACTGCTTATATGCGAATTCTCAATTAACTTTAATGCAACTATAAATCACAGAAAGTTAGATATACTGTACACTTGGGGTATTATAGGCAAGGTAATTTAACTTTGAACTAGATTGTCTAAACGGTTTTGTGAACGAGTCTACACACGAGGTATGGAAAATAATTATAGACCGGGTATGTGATCCGATCACACATAAATATAATTTAAATTCAAATTAAGTTGATGAATATCTATAACAAGGTTTTGGAATAAATGCAAATTAATACTAAAAAGAGTTAAAAATACACTCGATTAAGATGCGACTGTAAATCACAGTAAATTATAATTTCGAATGAACTCAGAATAAATGGGGCATACACGACGAAGTTGTACTAAATAAAATACTACGATTGTAGCATGAAAAGGTAATTTGAATGTATTAACAAATTCGTATAAGCAATTCGCGAATCAAAGATACGAAATAGAGCTGATTACATAGAATAAGATGTAATAAAATATTTACTTTGACAATAGTAATTTAAGATCAAATCGGTCACCTACACAATATGTTGTAACGAATAAAATAACTTTAATATGAGTTACTATAATGGTGTGAACAGAATTACGAAAAACCCGCACTAATTCACAAGCGCTGGAAAACTAGACAACTTGAACACATGAATTAATATTAACTCAAGGGGGGGTTCTTGACTTTTCGGTATGGAAGGATAGATAGATTAAAATTTGGGCATAGGTCCTAGGTAAATGATGGTAAAAATAGGGAATATCTTCACGGTATACACTTTCGCCTCAACTTGGATACACCATAGAATAATAGCACATAAAGGTGAAATCTGCGAGTATTCCGTTTTTTTTTTTTTTTTTTTTTTTTTTTTTTTTTTTTCTATATTCCAACTACTCCCTCTCGGGCATAGGCTGAGAGCCTGTACATTCCACCGCTCAACACGGTGAAGCCCGTGAGGTCTTGTTCCAGTCTGGGGAGTGAGACATGTGAAGCATCCATCATGGCTCGAAGCAGCTCCATCTCTGAAGCGGCTGGTTGCTTCGCTCAAGTGCTTCACCGTCTCACCCTCCAGACTCAGACCCTCACTCTCACAACGCCACCTATTGAGCAGTGAACTCACTAGGCATTGTCCCCCTGTAACATATTTTGAATATGGGAATATTCATACAGTGTTATTTAATCAGGGAACAATGAGGGTATTTTTTTGGCATTTCGGTGGGCTTTGTGGTAATGCACTGATACTAGGTACAGCACAAATTCAATCCCAATAATATCTTCCCATTGACATATCGGGATTTGAACCCGGGTCCATTGGATTACCAATCCAGTGGCATGACCACACCACCACACCTCCCCTAAGTCTGTATAAAGGTAAGTTTATATAACGTGTGTACAAATATGAATTGTAATAATTGGTTAAGAATTTCACTTTATAGGATTCACTGGGCAATATCTGGTACTATGAAATCACATGTACAGATCAATATTTATGGGATGATAAACGACTATGTAACGTGTACACAAATAGGAATTACAATAATTAATTAACACAGACCCTTGGCACAGATCAAGTTATCAACACTTCCGGAATACTCGCATATTCTACCTTACTTTCGACAATAGCCACAAATTGAGATACGCAGGACACTTAGGATAGCGTGGTGTGGAGAAGGGCCAGGTACGAGGGTCGGGGCATCACAGAGCTCCGGGCATGGCGGCTGGACGTCGAGGAACCACTTCGTCAGGAGTCCAAGGGGCAGGGGGGACAGAACGGCAGGCACCTTCTCTCTCAGGCGGGGTGAATGACTCCCGGACAATAATCCAGACAAAGCGCTAGTGGAACGACTCCCGGACAATAATCCAGACAGAGCAACCTACTGAGTGTGAACTGACTTCCTATAATTTCAGTCAGGCTATATTTGGATTGTTTCTCATGGTCCGGTTGCATTATCTCACATCAACAGGGGCATAGTAAATACATAAAAATTGGCTATGTCGAGGGTAAAAATTACATGAAATATATATGTTAGTGCTTAACAATATCGCATTGAGGTTCTCGTCCTTTCGACCTCTGTTTCTTATCTCTACTATATGGCATGATGATGTAATTCATGATTTTCTGTTCACTAGCTGGTTTGTCTATTTGTATTGTTTATGCAATGATTTGGTTATGTGGCACTTCCTTTCACCATTTCTCTTCTTTTCTCACAGGGTATCTCCTCATGGGGGAAGAGCCCCAACGATTTAGGTATTCCCAGGGCTCTTTATGTGTAGCTTGTATGAGTACTTTTTCATCGTAATATTCGAGGGGTAATTCCGCCTTGTCGTTTGAGTCCCGCGCTGTGGTTGGTGGGGCCGTGCAGGGTGGTGATTGGTGGGGCTTGACCTGCAATGCGGGGGCAACTCACCTGTTTGCCCGGAAATTAGAGAATGGGTTAACTGGTCTAATTTTCCGTTCTTAAATTAAACGTTCTCTGGAGAATGGGAAATGTTGTCCATTCTATTTCTTTTCTTCTTCTGGTGTATGAATCCCTTCCTCCTGCTGTCCCTCGATTCTCTGACCACTGCTATTCTGTGCGGTTCTTCTTTGGATCTTGTCACTTCAATATATATATATATATATATATACCGGTATATATATATATACCGGGTATATAATAATACGATAAGGATTAGGATGGAAAAGACGCCTGGCAACATCTTGAACTTTATTTTTCGAATTTTCGGCACATCACGGAACCCTCTTCAGGAGCAATACTGAACCTAAAATAGAGTATACACTCTAGAATCATACAAAAGAGCGGGTTCTAAAATTTTTAGTATTTATATATAAAGAAAACGAACACTCGAAGTGTATAGTGAAACTAATCAATATCCAAATGATGCACTTGTGGGCGAAAAATTACTAATTAAGAGTAAAAATCCTGAAATCAATCTTGCCAATAATTGCTAACGTCACTGCTTCACAGATCTTTATATTTGGTGTTTTGTATGTTGTTGTTTTTTTCTTTCCTTTTTTCTTTTTTTCTCCCTTTTGTTTTATATTATTTCATTTAAACTTTGGGCACTTCTTGCCAAACTAATCAGTTTAGATTGGTCACTTGTCCTTGTTGATCCCTTGCGTCAGTATCCCCCGAGTTTGGGTAAGTTTTGTGTATGATTGATTATTTATTTTAAGCATAGGTGGTGTACGTAGTTAAATGAGTCAAATTGATTTTGGTCCTAAGTGTGAGTTGGTTGTTGATAATATTGTGTAGACATTTCTATTAGTATTTATAGTAAAGTTTGTTTAACGTTATTTTGGTAACTTTTAATGTGGTTTCATGTAGAATAGTATTGCTGAAACCCTTTTGTTTCGTGGACAAGTTTCTGAGTAAAGTACTTGTTTTTGTTTTTTATTTAAACCGGGATTCTCTCTTTAGTAAATTTGCCTTCACTTATTGGTTGGTGTTCAATCTTAGCGTATTATTGTTTAATTTATATTTACCTTATTTGCATTGGTAAGTTCTTAATTTGTAAACTCAATTGTTTTAGATTTCATTGATTAGTTTCACTATACACTTCGAGTGTTCGTTTTCTTTATATATAATTATTATTTTTTTTAGAATCCGTTCTTTTGTATGATTCTAGAGTGTATACTCTATTTTAGGTTCTGTATTGCTCCTGAAGATGGCTCCGTGATGTGCCGAAAATTCGAAAAGTAAAGTTCAAGATGTTTCCAGGCGTCTTTTCCATCCTTATCCTTATCCTATGGAAATTACGGTGTCCTAGGTCACCTGCTGATGTTTTACTCATTATATATATATATACTGTATATATATAAATATATATATATATATAATACTGTATATATATATATATATATATATATATATATATATATATATATATATATATATATATATATAATAGTATAGATAAATCTGTATGGTCTGTCCTTGAATTATTATGAGCGGCTGTAGGGGTGTTTCAGATCTGGTATGCACACAAATAATCATGCTGCCGCCCACATCTCACACAGGAAGAGATGAGCTTCACCGTCAGAGAACAATTTGAGACGGATTTCTCAAAGGGAAAGGAAATCATAGGATTATCTTCAAGATGGGTTTTCTGCCTATTTCATGCTCTGGGACTTCACTCACTCTTACACTCTCACACTCACACACCTCACACACACACACACACTCTCTATCTCTCTCAAATTAATAGTGTTACAACATATAAACTACAACCACTATTACTACTACTACTATTAATACTACTTTTGTTCTTTTTTGTATCTATGTGAGTGAGGGTGGCAAAAGGGAGAACTGCGTGTAGCGAGTACATCCCCCATAGTTGAGAGAGTGACAGGGCCAAAACCAAGGGACGTTCGAGCCAAAATGCCTGGGCACACAGAGTTTGAAGCAATTTAAGTCATAGGAGGAGGGACAGACTGATTCTGGGAGAGAGTTCCAGAGCTAAGCTGTTGAATAAAAGAAAGACTGAGATTAACGTTTCACTCTTGGGTTGGAGAGTTGCGCAGAGTAGGGGTGGGATGGTGTTGAAAGACGGGTACCACGTATCCTACATAGAGGAGGTGATATACACTGGGAGAGCTCTAAGGAGCACTGATTATTGTAGTAGCGATAGAATAGCGAGAGATATGCAACATTGCGGCGAAAAGAGAGAGAGAGTTTGCAGAGAGTTGGTGAGTGGGCGGGAATAAATGATACGAAAGGCCTTCTTTTCTAATTTGTCTCGGAGTGCGGTGTGAGAGGATCCTCCCCACACATGTGAACAATACTCAATAGAAGGACGCACTGTGCCCCTGTACAGGGCAAGAAGCTGCACAGGGGTAAGGATTTGAGCACACCTAGCTTCTGGGAGGCTGCCTTAGCAAGACTGGTAATATGGTCCTTCCAAGTGAGAGCAGAAGAAAAAGAGACACCGAGAAAACTGAGAGAAGATGAAGGGTTGATTTTTGTATTGTTGAAGAATAAGGGATAGTACTCTGGGAGTTCCGGACGGGTAGATAGATGAAGAAATTAGGTTTTGGAAGCATTAACGGCAACAAGGTTTTCTCTGCCCCAATTGGAAATAGTAGTTATATCAGAAGGTAAGTGTTTTATGGCTTCATTATGTTTGTTTTTGAGGGGTTGCTGACTGCTACTACTACTACTCTTACTACTACTACTACTACTACTACTACTACTACTTGTACAACTATTACTACTACTACTTGTACAAATACTATTACTACTACTTTTTTGTTTCTACTACTACACTCAGCCTGTGCATCCCTCCTTTGGACCCTAAACAAAGTCGGAACAGTCATCAATGTGCACGACTTGGTAGTCGTACAGCTCCTTCCTATTCCGGGGATTTTTTTTTATTTATTTTTTGTTTATTTAAGTTAACCCTCGGTATCCGGTTGGGCTCTGAGAAGCCCATAACCAACTCGCGCCGTGGAGCCCGGATGGGTTTCTGAAATCCATTGCTTGAATTTTTGCTTTTGAAACGCGCGCATCAATTCTGTTTGTTGACAAGCGGTAGACAGCGCCACTATGCTCATACTACACCGCAGCATCAGTCTCTGCCCCGACGCCATTTTGGATAGTACACCAAAAAACGATTCCGCTATGTCCGATTCAGTGCCTCCTACGACGCCTGCCCCGGCCAGTCGTATTACACGATGGCCCCTTGCCAAGGATAGTTCCTTCTCTGGGATGTATAGATAGAACCTTTCATGAACTAGATTTTGACAGTAATGTTGACGAGATGAGCAGTGGCCATTCGTCTTGTTACGCATCAAGGGCATATTCTACTAGTGATGAAGAAATTGAGTTGAAGAGATTTGCATATTCTACTAGTGACGAAGAAATTGAGTTGAAGGGATTTGCCAGTGAACATGAGAGCGATGCATATCCTGAAGGTGGGGAAACAGGTGTCACAGAAGCTGGTGAAGGTGAAGAGCTCAAGTTCGAGTGAGGGTGAGCGTGGTGACTCATAGTCTTCTAGGCGGCCATTGTATCCTTTATCTACGTAAGCTGCCCCGGGAGACCGACATTGATAATAAACAATAATCAGTACCTAATTATCCTAATACTACAATATCGTTGCCTAATTAGTAATAAAAAGTGCGGTATCGAGTGAAAATGAGCAATATCAGTGACAGTGACATCGTAAAAGCATATTTACCTAAGTGAAAGTGACACAAAACCTAATATTTGATGTGCAATTGATAATAAACACCTGTGATAACGAATAATCAGTGCCTAATATTAGTTAAAATAACTTAGCTCAATTAGAGTAATAAAAAGTATGGTATCGAGTAAAAATGAGCAATAGCCTAAGCCTATCAGTGAAAGTGACACCCTAATACACATACTTTTATATGATTGTCCTCAAAATAACTCTAAAAATCTCAATGAACACCCAATTGTCAATATTTATCACTAAAATCGTCTATCGGAGGCAAAGACTCTGGTGCGACGAGCGGCTAGGTGCGCGCTAGCCGGGGCCGGGGTGAGGCATCCGAACGCAGCAAGAAATTCCCTTCGCACACTTGCCATTTTGCAACCACTGGGGCTAGAGACGTCTACTCAACGCCATTCTACAGAAGAAGGTTAGCCAAATATTTTGTTTTTTTTACTCATAATAATCGATGCTGTATTTATTAAGTTTCAGCTGAATCAACGTAGCACAATAATCGCCGAAACATCCGGTACCAAGCTATACGACGGAACTTAGGGGCCCGGTGCTGGAGGGTTAATATAGTACATTCATTATGTTTTACAAACATCAGATATTACTCTATTCCTAATATTCTACTACTCCATACCATGCAACTTCAATCCAGTCACCTCCCTATGCGACCCTCTGCCACCGCTGCCTCGTAGTCCACGTCTGCCACCGTCGCTTGTTGTGGTGCAGACAGGCTTGTTCCCCACAGGCATAGTAGTGCTGATCTGAGCAATGAGAACGATAGGCGGCACCTCATCTAGGCTACGACTTGGCTCATGGGCTGTTGCTTCTTTTCTGCGATGATCTCTGATAGCCTTGAATAGAAGCACAGGGCCCTGGGTCCCATCCCTCCAGATGTGGTGAAGACTAGTAGGGTAAAGCTGCCTTGTTCGATATTTAGGATCCTTTCCCCATATGCCCTGACCTTCTCTTGTTCGTTCCTCTTGTGTGCAGCCTCCAGAAACAGCTCTCTGTAGCTATGGGCCATTGGGTCGAATATTCATATGTCGCAGAACGCTCGCTGTCCTCTTGTTGAAAAACCTCTTTCACTAACGTCCACTCGTGCTTCATTGGATGTGTTGGCCATCCTGTGCTGCAAGATCTCTCTGTCCA
This sequence comes from Paralithodes platypus, assembly GCA_032716605.1. Classification (NCBI taxonomy): domain Eukaryota; kingdom Metazoa; phylum Arthropoda; class Malacostraca; order Decapoda; family Lithodidae; genus Paralithodes; species Paralithodes platypus. The sequence goes on along the minus strand of CM064511.1, from coordinate 11,186,038 downwards.
AGGGAATGATTGGTGGTTAGCACGCCACATCACAACACACCTCTCTGAGCATGTTTGCCGTTACGTCTCTCACTTCATCGTAACTGATGCTGATGAACCTTCCCTTCTTATATATCATGCAATGGTCTGCATCGTTGTTGACTCCACAAATGCATCAATCGGGCAGTCCTTCAATAGGCCAACCATACCTCAGTGTAATGGCATGAAAGAATTCTTATTTGTTGAGGTCGAAGCCTTTTGCCTTGATTGGTAGTGTTATCAACCAATTTGAAGTACCCGTTCCTTTTGCTATCTGTATTTTTCTTACTAGTATCTGGGAAAGTTGGTGCATCAGTCATGCCAGGTAATTTTTCTGTGAGTTGTGCCTCTCTGACGTGATGGTCCTTTTGATGTTGTAAATGTCTGCCTGGTCTACTTCCCCGTCAGAATCTTGTGCTACAATATGATCAGTGAGAGATCTTTACCGAGTTCTGGTGTTCCGTTGTCGCCCTCCTCAACGGATTGATGATTCCAAGCCCTCCCAATCTAGAAGGCAGTGCGAGCAACTCCCTCTCTGTAGCACTCGGGGTGTGCGACTTTACCCACGCTAAGATGAGTTTGTCTCTGATGGCATCTTCCAGTGCTCGAAGTAATGCACTCACGTTTGGAACGGTTCGCATCAAGTAGGTCCAGCGATGTTTGACCTCATATGTGAATGCCGTATACGCAGCCTGTGGTTCCGTCTTTGCAATATTGGCCAGTTTTTCAATTTCTTTTACCCACACCCTCACCTTCTCCTCTATGTATTGCTTCTTGAACTCTTTCGTGCTGATCACCGCCCCAAGGTGACACTGTCCGTCCTTTGTTACGACCATTTCAATACCGCTGAAAGCTTCTACAGCAGTTTCATAATGTTCTGATTTTACTATTAGTATTGACTTGCTGGCATTTGGACGGTACCCTATTTCTGGGCCTACACTTGCTACTTGCTCCCACCAGTGCTTGAGATCGTTGACTTTTCCCGCTCCAGTGAGATCATCTGCATAGGCCACCTACTTGACTTGCGTTGCCTCATGGCTTGTTAAGGTTTGCAACACTGAGAGACCTAATGCATACATTGCCATTGGTACAGGGTCATCTTGTGTGGTTCCTTCCATCGATTTCAGAGCTGATCCATGTCGTGTGTTCTGGTTGTTTACTATGAAGGGGTCGGCAGGCTGTTTATAGGTGTTCTCTACATAGGTGGCAAAACTGGGGCATTTTACCTTGATGTTATGTATTGCTGTCCTTCTGTTTATGGTGTTAACACCTTACGAGCGGCCTATGCGGTTTATTTATATGTACCGCCCAGCGGGGTGTTTTTAGCCAAAATAGGGCTGTTTACGTGATCATTTTCATGCCTAAATAAGACCCAGAACGTAAAACAAGTACCTATCCCTGAAAGGGCATAAACAGAGCTTTCGAATGACACCATAACGATCCTTTTATGATGGCTAGTTTTCTTGCAATAACCGTGCAACGCGAGTGCAAAAAGCATGTAATTAGCCACTTTCCCGATACAATTCCTTATATAGCGAGTGAGAGAGGGAGGAGGGAGCTGGGATTCGTGTCAGTATGTTCGCCGCGGTGGTCTGGAGCAGTCATACGCTCGCTACTCTCCTGCCACCACTTGTCTCTCTCTCTCAGCAACATTACGTGCTGAAATTGCCACTCGACCTATGTCGAGCGCCGCCACATAGTCCAGCTTTATTTAACTCGACTTATGTGGTGAGCCGCTAATTAAGGGTTAAAGGCATTTGATGCAACCACTAGCAGCACAGCTTCACAATCTACTCGCTCATATATTTTCATATTGCGTGAATTGCTGCCTCTATCCCTGCTTGGCGGCCGGCAGACACTTGGAGATTTCCGGCTGTTGACCGCACATCATCTTTCACCACATCCATTATGCATTTTTTGATGATTCTTATTAGCACTTCACCCACTCCCACTGGCCTGCATGCTGGATTCTTGTCCAATGGTATTAGACGAAAGCTGTGAATGCCTCCAAGTGTTGACAATTTTGGGCGGCTATCTTTCTTGCAAGAGCCACCAGAGCCCTACATAAGTCTGTTGCTGCAGGTCCGAAGACTGCACTGCTCAGGATTGTTCTCTAACCATTTGCATCCAGTCCTGATGGGCCTGCACTGCATTGTGTCCAGAGAGCCTTTTGCCAAATCATCTCGCCTGTGATTTGTTCATAAATGACGGGATTCGGTGTTACATAATCCCCCTCGAGCCTCCGATTCTCGTGGATACTAGGTTGTGGATGTTTCTTTTCCAACAGTTTGATGGTATCTCTTGTGACAGGCAACAACCCACCAGCTGCCTCCTTTGTCAGGGACCGTATTGCAGGTGCCACTTTACCTTGTCTCATCTGGTCGCCGAATATCCTGGCCTCGTCCTCAGTGTTTTCTAGTTTTTGCCGCCGCCTGCCTTGTCTGTCTTGTAATGCTCTGACTTCACTGAGTAAGTCATCCATCTGGTTATCATTCCATAGTTTCACTCTTTTTGTTAGCACAATCACGTTTTCAGCTTGTTTAGATTTCCGGTGAGTTTTTTGCCAGAGTAGATGTGAAATGCTGAAAAGTATCTTGAGAGCATACCGGGCTAAAGGTGTGTCATAGACATAATTATAAATGCAATTAGCATTTTTCATCTCTTTCAACAGTTTGGTGGTGGCGTCACATTTAGGTGGTTTGAATAAGTTGTGTGCAGACCAATATACAATTTTTGAGTAAGCTGCATCTGTACAAGTTTTAACTTCCTCTTCCCGTAATCCTTTCCAGAGTAAATTTCCACCTCTGCCAGCTTCTATTGGGGGTCTATCTGGGGCCCTCTCCCCTTGTTGTTCCGCCTCTATTTGTACATTGTCTGGCATGTCGTCATCGTTTCCATCTGCTTCATTTGGCCACGTTGGAGGCATGTCTTCCTCTCTTGCAACTCGGTGGTCATCCTCCCTTGGGTCTCTAGCGGGCTCCCCATTATCCCCCGCTTTTTGGGGTTCCCCTACTCCTCTTGGGACCCCTGAGGCCCTTGCTTCTCCCCGTACTCTTTTGGGTTCCCTGCCACCGTGACGGCCTCCCTCAGCTGCGTCCCGTTGCTCACTCTGGCAATTTGCTGCCGTCTCTCCCCTCGTTTCTGCTCTACCTAAAGGGTTATGACACTGGGAACCCTAAATACAGTTTCAGTCTGTCCATATTTGTCCATTCTGCACAAATTTGCATCGAGTACAATTGTGTTTATGTTTGGTACAGATGCAGCATTTTTTGTTGTTTTTTGACCTATGTGATAAAACTTCGTCTGAGCTTTCCTCGTCCTCCATCTTATCCTTATACCATTAATATATACACATTTCTGTCCGTTCCACTCCTAAGTCCTTAATGATTAATGGGTCTAGTATAACTGTAGGCTGGTTCATAGATCCGAACGAATATTATAGGAAAATATTTAAACAGTGCCTAATTATTGTAACTAAGAAGAGGCTTTCGTGCCAAAAATCAGAAAATCATCAAAATAAACCTGGGTTAACCATGGATGGAGGATCTAATATATCCTATTTTCGATTTGCAAAGTAAACAGTTATCTAGTCGATTTAGATCGTCCATGAGTTTTGGTTTTATACACTTTATTTTTATGTTTGTATTTATTTGTTCTATGCACATCTTAAACAAGCACTAAGTTATACGTATTACTTAAATACTTATAAATTTACCTTATCGTCCGTACGTAAACCTGTGTAGCAACAACCAAATATTTGTTCGGTATGTGTGTCTACATACAGTATATTATTGTACTACAGTGTGTATTCCCTATCAGTATAATTGTTTGTCATATTTGATATTCCCCTTGACAGACTGGTGGGATGTATGTATTAGATTGCTGTGTTGTATCTGTATAATTTGGTGTTACTACGTGACATACACAAAATAAGTTAGCGACTAAACAGGACAACAAGGCTTTTTTACCTATATTTAATCAAATGTATACTACTACTACTATTACTAGTTGTACAACAACTATTATTACTGCTTGTACAAATACTACTACTACTACGACTATGACTACTACTACTACTACTACTAATAATAATAATAATAATAATACAAATTAAGGTAAGAATCCTGCCAGCTAATCAACGCTCTGCAAATCACAATCCCTACAAATCAGCTGAGTTTGACATTTCTCACAACTCTGCCACAACCGCCCGGGCAGCCAATCAGGAGCCTCCGTTGTCGGAGCATGTAAAGACCGAGCCAGCCGCGCGCACATCTCCCCTTTCAAAATTGCTCTCGCTCCCCCCACCGGCCATTCCTTCAAGTTGCTATAGGTCTATCACATCAGTGCAAGCCCCATACTCCCGTAAGCCACTACAAGACTGTTGCAACCATCTCCCTGGGACTTATTACGAAGGGAGAAGACCTGAGGAGGGAGAAAGAAACCTTCAAAGCGCGCGGCTAGAGGTAGTATGTGCCCGGGCGGCTGGCTCAACCAATCACAGCGCGCCGCACCATGAGGCGGAGCTATAAAGGGAGGGGGGAGGGGCTGCAGACGTCACTCACGTCACGGACTCCACTGGGCCAACCTGCCAGCAACTCGCTACCTCTCCCTCACCTGTACAGTGATGGGAGCTTGGCCAAACCTGCTCCAGCCTACCAGCTAGCTTACCACCTACCAAAAACGTCCACCTCTGGCCTACAACAACTTTCCACTGAGAACCAGATACACCATCAGTATCCTGGTGCTTGTCGTCATATTGCTAGCTTACACACTATTAGCCAAGCAATTCAAGAGGGGCGACAAGTAGTAGATGGGACTGAAGACTTCCAGAAGACATATTGGCCGGCTATGAGGTGGTGAAGACTGCTCCAGAAACAACCCAAACTTTTTAAATGACCCTTAATCGGCCCGAAATAGATTAAAGGAAAGAGAGAAAAAATGCTTGACCCAGTGGTTCCAACCAATTAATATTAGATGTGTTCTTATAGAAGAAAAAAACAGAGAAATCGATAGACTCATGAATAAATAAAAGGGTGCATTGTTGAGAGAGATAGCTATTAATGTTAGAGAAGGCTCCATGCCATTTAGTTATAAATAGGATAGGATCTTATAGGGTAATAAGTAAAGGGAATTACTAAGAATCATACGGGAGCCTGTTTATATAATGATTAATGATAACGGGGTTGTACCACTTAATAAAGAATAGGAATTAATCATGTTTGTGATAGGTTAGAACTAGCTGAAGTAATAGTCAGGAAGGACACAAGTCCGTTTGATGAAATATATTGATTATATATAAAGGAAACATTGTTATTCGATTAGAGAGACAATTGTACGGAATACGGTTCTCAGATTAAGTGACCCTGTAATCATGACATAAGTAACAAGTCAAGGCGACTATTACCAGGGGTGTTGTATTAGTGAAAGTAGTAATTTTATGTTGAATTAAATAGTGTTCTGATATACCAGGCGATCAAGTGTTAAATTGTTGTAACAAAGTAATGTTGACATATCGGATATATTGAATTATGTAATGATCTATATGAGTTGAAACTTGATTATAAGTGAAATAAAATAGGAGGTAAATTGTATTGTATAACTTCATTTGTGAAATAGGAATCATGAGTGTGGGACACTCCGGAGCAGAGTTAGATTTAAGTAATTTCCTACAGGCGCCTATTTACGTGTTATTGAGATATATGATATAAATAATAAGATGTAAATATAAGATCGTCTAGATTAACTTAATTAAAGCCTAGGTCCTACGATTGGACATATTGAGGCGTAGTCAAATATATGATATATACATATATACAGATAGGTTGTAAGTTTAGGGACGCTTAGATTACATAAATTAAAGCCTTGGTCTTACTATAGGACATATTGAGGCGTAGTAATGTTTTGTTAATTCTTTTGAAATAGCGATGTGCCTTTGGATCGAAGTCGGAGTGAATCAATGCCTGAATAACGGGTACCCAAATAGGTGGTAACAGGAATTTAAGAGTTCCAAAGTACAATCTATATTGGGTCGACGGTAATATTCAGTTTATGGATTGAACTCATTTCGGCCCGAACAGAGAATCGATTGCTATGAGGATGTATGCTACCAGGAAGTTTTGTTAAATAAAGGATACGAACTTCTTAACAACTGTCAAATTATTCCCACCTTAGCAGCAAACTTAGAAATAAGTACTACAATATTAACCGCTTACGAGCGGCCTAGGTGGTCTATTTGACCGTACTGCCCAGCGGGTTTTTTTTTTACCCTAAATATGGTTGTTTACGTGATCATTTTCATGCCTAAATAAGACACAGAGCGTAAAACAAGTATCTATCCCTGAAAGGGCATAAATAGAGCTTTCCAATGACACCCGAACCATCCTTGTACGACCACTGGTTTTCTTGCAACGATCGTGCAACACGAGTGCAAAAACTCTGTAATTAGGTAATTTCCCTACATAATTCCCTGTGTAGCAAGTGTGAGAGGGGAGGGAAGGGTGGGAGTCACTTCAGTTGGTCCACCGCGGTGGTGGTGAGCAGTCATACAGTTGCTAGGCTCCTCACACCGCTCAGCTCTCTCTCTCTCAGCAACATTACGTGCTGAAAATGGCGCACGACATAAGTTGTGAACCGCCACTTAGTCCAAATTTATTTCACATGACATAAGTTGCGCGCCGACAGTTAAGGGTTAATAATAATAATAGTAATAATGACAAAGACAAAAACATAAATACACTTGTGTAAAACAATCAGTATAATAATCCTTTCGAGATAGCCTATATAAATATTTTCTATTTTTGTTTTACATGTTTACAGTGTGTACATCTTTATCTCTCCCAAGAGTTGTGTTTACAGTGTGTACATCTTTATCTCTCCCAAGAGTTGTGTTTACAGTGTGTACATCTTTATCTCTCCCAAGGGTTGTGTTTACAGTGTGTACATCTTTATCTCTCCCAAGAGTTGTGTTTACAGTGTGTACATCTTTATCTCTCCCAAGAGTTGTGTTTACAGTGTGTACATCTTTATCTCTCCCAAGAGCTTTTCTTGTAAGTGTCCCACTATTGTATTTGCGCACGTCGTACCACTGCTGTATTCTAGTCTCCCTAAGTATTTGAGTTGCATTCCTAATTTGGTCACATTGTTGCAGGACTCTGAAGTTGCCATTCTCGGCTGCATTTCATTCTAACATATACAAAGTGACAGTATTACTCTTCACTAAGTCAACAGAACTGTTGCCCTCCTCTACCAGTGCAGTTTTTAAACCAGTTGCCATTGTTTTCCTAATATAACAAAGGATTTCAACATTTCAGGACTTATTCCACATGTAGTATCTACCATATCACACTTTAATATGTACATAGGTGTCTTCTCCGTCGAACAGTCTATCCCTTGGGGTGGTCCATGATCTGGGGGTACAGTGCAAGAGCTTCAACTATCTCTGGCTCGGCGATTATCTTAAGGGGGCCGACCTCGTTTTATTTTCTCTCTCTCTCTCTCTCTCTCTCTCTCTCTCTCTCTCTCTCTCTCTCTCTCTCTCTCTCTCTCTCTCTCTCTCTCTCTCTCTCTGGGTTGTATCTATTCGGCCCCATTCAGCCTACTATTGTATGACGTTTATTCGCATCCAGGTGTCGATGTAGAAAATATCCCGGCCGAAGGCCGGTTCTTCCAAAATTACAGGCTAACTATCGTTCGCCAGGACAAACAAAATCGACATTTAAATAGCACAACAGGTCTTAATATATAACAAGGAAATGGGGCGGAAGGTCTTAAAAGCGACACACTAAGAAGGCAAACATCTTAAAATCTGAAAACTAATGGGGCTAAACATGAGGGAGAAGGGGATCTAGACAAACGTCTGTATTGTTTCTCTCAAATGGTTCCCCGACCTTAATAGACCTATCGATGTTAAGGGGGAGGTTGTCGCTTTCTCTGGACCCCCTTCTCCCTCATCTTTATCATATTGGTTTAGAGGTTATAAGACGTTCGGCTCATCAGTGTGGCGATTTAACACCTTTCTCCTCATTTCTTTGTCAAAATTTAGACCTTGTGTGCCATTTAGGTGTCGATATGTTCCTGGCGAGCGATAGCCTGTGATTTTAGAAGGAACCGGCCTTCGGCCGTGACATATTTCTACCGAAAAAAATATAAATTTATCTTGAAAGGAGGGGGTCTAGGGGTGTTTTTATTAAAGAATGATAGAGGTCTAGTGAGGAAACTAACAAATACAATAATACATCAAATAACTCACTACTTAGGCTAACAAACAAGCACTATCCTCTAAAGTTCAGATGTAATAATATGCTAGAGTAACCTTTCCGTCTATACACCTCCGTCTCTCTTTCTGTTGGTGGTGTAATGGTTTAGATACTTAGGCTCTGATTGTGGTGTCCCGAGTTCGAATTCCGGGAGGACCATATGCTTTTATTAATTTATTCAAGTACATTGGGGTTTGTAATGGATGATTAATGTGGCTCTATTTATTTAAAGTAACTGTCTTAAGGGGAGATGGGTCCTTTTTTGGTCCCCTTTCTCCCTCGTGATAAACCCCATTTGTTTTGAGATGTTAAGACGTTCGGCCCATTAGTTTGGTGATTGTAACACCTTTCGCCCCATTTCGTTGTTTATTTTAAAACCTTTCGTGTCATTTAGGTGTCGATTTCTTCCTGGCGACTCATTTATCTTGAAGGGGGTCTAGGGGGTGTATTTCTAAGCTTGATAGAGGTCTAGCGAGGAAACTAAGAAATAAATGAATACATTAATTAATAGACTAAAAAAAAAAAAAAAAAAAAACCCATCTCCATCTAAGTGACTTGATATTTCTTTGAGGTTAACATTCGTATTTTCAATGAACACACACCAACACACACACACACACACTCACACACATATTTTCCCTCACATTCCCAAAAATATTCTTTGAAGGCAAATGACCACACACACACATACATACACACACACACACACACACACACACACACACACACACACACACACACACATATCTTCCCTCACATTCTCAAAGATATTATATGAAGGCAAATAACACGGGTAATGAGAACGAAACATTTCCGTACTACAAGATAAAGAGAAAATCTGTATATATCTTCCTGTTTAGCGGACCAGTAAAAACTGAAGTGAAAAGGGAATAATAAAGACATAGCCTAGAGGTGTAAAGTGTAGTAGTGTAAAGTGTTATGGTGTAAAGTGTTGTGGTGTAATGTGTAGTGGTGTTAAGTGTTGTGGTGTAAAGTGTTGTGGTGTTAAGTGTAGTGGTGTTAAGTGTTGTGGTGTAAAGTGTAGTGGTGTAAAGTGTAGTGGTGTAAAGTGTTGTGGTGTAAAGTGTGGTGGTGTTAAATGTTGTGGTGTAAAGTGTTGTGGTGTAAAGTGTAGTGGTGTTAAGTGTTGTGGTGTAAAGTGTAGTGGTGTAAAGTGTAGTGGTGTAAAGTGTAGTATAGTGCGGTTGCTGACAGCATCTTCTTCCTTGGTCACAATGACCACATTTGGTGTGGCAATCTTATCAGCCAGAAAGTTGAACAGCTCGGCTTTGTTGTCATTTTCTCTCAGGAAGTTTCGCCAGTTTGAGGGAATTTTGCCCTTCCCTGTCACCCTGCGTCTCACCCCGCGTCCTCGCTTTGATCTAGTTTCAGTTTTCAGACTAGATGGCCGGTAGACATCAAACACAATGTCTGTTCTCTTGTACTTGGTAGAGTATGCTTGTATTCTAGGAAGGACATCGAGCATTGCGTACTCTTCGAACGTCTTTGAACTCCGTGGGGGCAGACTGTTCACCAACGCTGCACCATCAATGATGATGGTGTCGGTGTCTGGCTCTGCCTCAGGGGTTGTAACTTGGCTCTGAAGAATGGTAGTGAGGTGGGATTTCTGACAGGTGTGGAGCTTTCCACCATCACTGAGGGCAGCAGGATGTGACTGGTTCTCATGATGGAAGAACTCCTTCAAGTCACACTCTCTGCTCTGGCATGATATGAACAGCTTGGAGAACAGTTGACAGTCTTCCTTCAGCACTTTTTGCTTTGAAGAGTCAACAGAGGCTAGTACCTGTCAGAAAAGTCAACCCTGTTCTTCTTGATTTGTTCACAGAAGGTGGATTCTTCTTCCCCTTCCAGTCCCTTCATAAACTCCTGGAAACGGACCTTGCCTTTCTCAAGGTGTGTGCCAATCAGCTCGGCGGCAGTGTGGTGAGCAATATCCTTTGTATCAAGCGAAAGCAGGTCCCGACTCTCCTCCTGGAAAGGATTGCACATATCTGTCATGGCTTGTGAGAGCTTTTCTACTTTCTCAAGGAACACTCTTTGTGCTCGTTCTGTCTCCTCATGGTGGCTGGAGTGTTCAGTACCCTCTTTGGTCCCACCAGCTATAATCCATCTTCTCAGTGCTGATGGGTCTTCAGTCACGCCGGTCACACCCCCGTCTGCCTTGATGACAGCGTTGGCCTGCTCGTGAGCTTGGTCAATAGCCATTGCTGAGAACTGTAGGCTCGATTTATGTACAACAAAATTTCCACTCTGGAACTCCTGAGCCAGCTGAGGATGCTTCTGTTCCAGGGTCACCATGTCTCTGTAGTGGATCGGAAGCCACCGTGCATAGTTTACATTGTTGTTGGCAACGAAGTACGGTATCAGCTCAGCCAGTGACTGACAGTACAGGAAGAAGTTGGCTTCCCTGAATGATCGGATCAACAAGAGGATCACCAGTTCCATTGACAACACCATATACCAGAAATTAAACTGGGGACTTTGCAGTTTGCAGTGCTCACACCAAGCTTCGAAGCTAGGCACCTCTTCGGGTTGTTCATCTGCCTCTTTCGAGTAGTCCGTGTGGGCTGCCTTCAGAAGCTTGTACAGACTGCATGCTGTTATCTGGTGCATCTGTCGTGTCCTAGTGATGCTCGAAGCTGTCAGAAATGATTCTGCTGTCCCAGGAGATGCTATCCCTGCCTCCAAGAGGGCTCCTGTCCAACCACTGTCCTGGAGTAGAGTTCCAATGGACTTCAGTGCCGCCATCTCAATATGGAAGCCTCCGAACATTATGACGAACTTGTCCTCACCGTAGATTTCAGGCCAGTGCCACTGGACCTGCTTGGCTACTGCATATATTGGCTGGTCAGCAGCAATGACTGGCACCTGACCGGGGTTCAGAAATGCCACTATCTCCTTGATCTTGTCCATCACATGCTTGACTGTAGCAACCGAGTGGGCCTGATCTCGCAGCAGAGGCAAAAGTGATGTAATTCTGACCTCAAATGGCTTTCCTCTCTTCTGTGAAGCATGGTGGGCTGACCAAGTCACATCCACTGGCCCATATGTCACAGTGACCTTCTCCAGCCACTCATACTCCATTGCCAGTTGTGGCCTCAGCAGACTGGTGTCTGGGTGTGTCACACCACTCTGGGGAGGAGAGGGTTTCCTCTTGGTGAAGAAGGCGGGCCGGACATTGGTGAAGGAGTCTGGAAGTTCTGGAACTGTCTTCACTTTCTCCTCTCCGAACTTCAGCTGTCCACGCTCTTCACCTCTGTTTTCTTTGGTTGGGTGCTGGAAAACAGAGACGCTGGTTCCATGGAAAGAAGTGGTCGCTATCGTTGCAGTGGGATTGTGGTCTATGTTGTCCATGGCTGATGTGGTGAACAGCCCTTTTCGTAGAACTGGTGGACAGACCACCCCTTCCTCCAAGTACATGCTGACTGTTGCATCTCCCAGCTGTGCAGATATCTGTAGCACCCTGTCGTATGAAATGCTGATGCCATGCTCGTTAAGCATTTCCACCAACTTTCTCTTTCTGGTCTTTGTGTAGACGGACATCCCCATGTAAACAGGGAGTGGGGTCTCTCTGTCTTTGGAGTGTCTGTGAGTTGCTGCTCCTTCTCTGTACCTTGCGTAGCAGTTGTACTGAAGCAGCTGAGCAATTGATAGATCTGTCTTTGATGCGCCAAACCTCAGTTGAGATTTGATGTCCGCTCCGTGTTCAAGCATGGCCACAAACTGAAGAAGAGTGAGTGGAATGGCCTGCTCGATGCACCCCTCATGGAAGGTTCCATCAAATGTGGACTTGTGGTCCAGCATATGTCTTCGCAAGATGTTAGCTGCTTTGCCAAGGATAATAGCTTCACTATAATAGTCAGAGGCTTCTGACAAGACAAAGCCCACATCTTTCTGGAAAGCCAGAAGAACATCCCTTCCCTGCTTGTGCACTTCCAACTCAGGTATTTCTGACAGCAGTTTTTCCTTCAGTCTTGTGGAGTTGACAGCAGGTGCATCAACACCCAGCTGTTCCAGGCACTGGGCATACAGGTGAACTATGTCTGCAAGTCGGAAGACTGCAGGACCCTCGCCAGATCTGGTGGTCTCCACTAGATATGTGACTAGCTCTGAGAATGCCTGTGGGTGGGCATCCTCTTCGGGTGCACGTTCCTGTTCCAGTCTCTTGGTGGCTCTGAGGTACGTCCTCTCTCTATTGTACAGGTCTGTCAAGCATGCAAAATGGTATTTGAGCTCCTGTGCAATAGCATCTCCACCGCTGAGTCTTGCAAGAAGTTTTCCGTCATTTAAAGTTTGGGCACATTCATTAAGTCTGTTATTGAGGTTCATCGTCATAACTTGTCTGAGTTCAGAGGATGGGGCTTCTTTGTCACATATGAAACACGTTTGGCCTTCAAGGCTGGTTCTACGCAGCTTGGTCTGGCATTCTACTGGTTGAGCACTCTCTGCTCTTCTTTTTCTGGCTCTCTCCAGTTTCATGTTGTTGAACATAAGGCGACAACTTTGGTGATACTGCGCCTTGTTCCTCCTCAGAGTTTCTTCAATGCCACCACCATCATCAAGTCTGGTTGGTGTTACGACCGGGACTACGAATAAAACAAGGGCACTCAATGATTGGACTAGTAATAGGGCACTATGCAACAACGGTACGCTAGTTCCAAACCCTCGAACTTATATGCCGGCGAACAAAACACCTATACCCTCCAGGGTTAATCTGCGATAGCGGGGTATCCTTAACTGGGCATAAATGTACTCTACTTCAGGCTAACCTGCATTGGTATAGCCTGATAACAAACAAGATGCAAGTTTCGTTAAAATGCATAAAAAGGAATCTATGGAAAGATCAATTCAATCACTGCAAGATTTAATACAATAAAAAGATGCTTCAATACAGTTACTCTAAACAACAATAAACTCTTCACTCCTATCTTTTTTATTTTTATTTTTTTTTCTATATTCCAACTTACTTCCTCTCGGGCATACGCTGAGAGCCTTAACATTCACCACTTTACAATGAACAGTGAAGCCTGTGAGGTCTTGTTCCAGTCTAGGGAGTGAGACATGTGAAGCACGTAGAGTACAACGAGCACCTGCCATCTTGCCTGCACATGAGGCACGGTGCTCACTCATGGCCCGAAACGACCCCATCTCTGAAGCCACCTCATTCCCGTGCTTCACTGTCTCACCCCCTACACTCGGACTCTCACACTTAGACACACACAACGCCACCTGTTGAACAGAAAACTCACCAACTGAAAGAAAGTGAAGTATAGTCCTACAGCATAGACCTGGAAACTTCTGAAGAAAGTCTGATGCTCATAAGATGCTCGTACGGATTTAGAACTATATAAAGGCAGGAGGCAGGACACCACACGTTTAAATCGAATACACTAAAAGATAGGACATATAATGTTAACTGACACGAGAATACTATAAATGCGCAACGGTAGCAATGCTCGACACTAAAAGAAGTACTTCCTCATCAACGAAACAGTCTGCTATGGTTGTGCGGCTCAGCAACAACCTAGACTAAAAAATGCTGTGAATAATAATGCGCACATATGAAAGAGCTTATATTAAATAATAACAAGTGTCTACTCGATTAATAATGTCTAGCTGGGATACTCTAGGTAAGGAACTGGGGTTGAGGAAGACAGGCTCGTACCCTAGTGATGTCCTTAAGACTGCATCCTTTAAGTAACGTTAATTGACTAGGGGGCACTCTCGATAGATCCAGATCACAAGTATCTGGTTCTATCCTGGCGACCCTCTAAAGACAAGCAAAGAGGCAGCAAAGTGTGGAACTGGTACAGGCCAAAACCCTCAGTCAACACAATGCTGCACTCGCAAAGGAAGCAACCGAAAAGACAACCCAGGCTACCACAGGACCGGTCGAAGTCGTGTAGGTATAAGCAACCCGTACACACATCGGAGACAACGACTACAGTTACCTTATCCCAGTCTAGCATTAAATAAAAGAGCAGAAACACTAAATCAATAATGGAGACACACAAAGTTCTTAACTTATACTAACTAAGAACCCTCCAACCTATTCTAAGTACATGTAAATATCTCTGAGGACGGCGCCTGCAATACAATGGGCCGGCTATGAAAACCGTATGCAGAACCCAAGGGGAGTGTTGTGCAGTTAATAAAGGTTAGAGTATGGAAAGAGAGAATCGAGTGAGAGAAACAGTGATAAAGGTGGTGATCGGGAGAGAGTATGCAAAGGGATGTTAGAAGCACGCGCGCCAAGCCTGTCCTGACGAGGACAGCTCCTGGGGACCCTCATGGAGGAGGTAAGTTACACAGGAGACCGTAAAGGCGCGATGGTCGGCCAATCACGGGCCGAGACGTCACAAGACAGCAGGCGTCATATGACACAGCAAGACACGCCGTCCAATGGCGAGCGAGAGGCAGGAATGCACCCGTACATACAGACACTTACTACCTCCTCGTTCTGAAAGTCTTTCTCATTCACACGCTGGTACTATTATCACTACTGTTGATATAAAATATAACCCGTTGTCACAGACGAAAACAAAGACCACCACTGGACTGTTTGTGACAATGCGATTACTAGGAAAGAAAGAACAACATTCTCTGATAACTGTAGCCCATTTCGATGTCCCTGGCGAGCGCTAGTGGCTAACGAGAGGCGATTCTGCCAACGCTGGTAGACGTCACACTGGATCCAGAACAATAGGCATCTCATTAATTGCGTGAAAGAGGGGAATAGTAGTCGCAATCATAGTGTAGCCATCATGTTCTTGTGGTTGTTGTGCACGTGGTGACTTGAGCTCTTCACTCTTCTTCTTCTGGCAAAGACAACACATGCTCCAGTCAGTCCGGAATTTAGACGGTCCTGGATCTGTATTTGCCATCTTGGTGAATACAGTATGATAATCATCTGTAACACAGATATAATAGATAACAGATAATCACAGTATGATATAACACAGTATGTTATATGATAACATACATAACAGATAATCACAGTATGATAATTATCTGTATTCAGTGAATCAAGGCCGAGGGGTTATCCTTTTACCACCTTGATCACAATCATGCACAATAAGGTATGGGATACGACTAGGTTCCGGAATAAAAATATATGACCTACACCTAGCCCGATCGTTCATCCAGTATCATTTAAGTCCCGTGCGATCTGTACACCATCCAGGTAACTACATGCAAAGCAATGTAAAGCCCCGTTACCCTTGGCTCGGCTCTCCCGCGCTGGCACACCCTGTCAATTCAGGCGTGGCTATCTAACTAAACATCTATGTTAAACTACATGTAATCTACAGTAGCTAACTGATGGGGGGCTTATTAGACAGCATTTGGGACACTAAACTAATTATTCAGCCACACTAAACTAATTATTTAGCTACACTAAACTAATTATTTAGCTACACTAAACTAATTATTCAGCTGATACTGAACCCCATGCTGAGTTTCACAGCAGCGGTGCCACCAGTGTGCCCTGGCTGTGCGTTGACATCCGCTCTGTTGAGCTACTACTCTACACCTTCCTCTGCAAGTCTCTCAACGTTCCCCCCCCCCACCCCCCACAGCATCGTCTCATGTCCAGTTTGGAAGCCTTGTACAGGAAGATGCTACACATACTAAACCTCTAACACTACTACGATATACACTACCATGCATTTTAGCCGAGTCAGACGTAACATGAACCTCTAATTTAGCAAAATATTAGGATTCCGGGACTGATATTATGGTACAAGGAAGCTAGTGAGTACTGTAAGTCCATGGTTCCAAATTCGGATTCTACATAGTGAAAAATGTATGATTTGACACCAAGATCATTCAAATAGGACAACTCTGCGATTTTATTGCGAAATGCAATATTTCTGTATATTCAATGCGGCCATCTTGAAAAATGGCCGCCATCTTGAATTTTTAGGTGGCTAACGGGTTTTATCAAAAGAGCAATCCCCAAGAAGTATGTGTGCCAAATTTGGTGCTTGTTTCCGGAAATGAACGATTCTCCTGAAATTTGCAGTTATCTGCTCCACTAAGTGTAGTGGTGTAAAGTTTAGTGGTGTAAAGTGTTGTGGTGTAAAGTGTAGTGGTGTAAAGTGAAGTGGTGTAAAGTGTAGTGGTGTAAAGTGTAGTGGTGTAAAGTGTAGTGGTGTAAATTGTAGTGGTGTAAAGTGTAGTGGTGTAAAGTGTAGTGGTGTAAAGTGTAGTGGTGTAAAGTGTAGTGGTGCAAAGTGTAGTAGTGTAAAGTGTAAAGGTAATAATTAATTAGTGGCCCCTTCATCATTGACGATGCATGCGCCTTAACATTGTTTATGGCCAATCTTTGAACTCAAGCTTGTCTTTCAAACTTCCCGCCCGGGAGAGATCCTAATACAATTGCCACACATCGTGAGTGAAACGCTCTTAAAAACCACTCACGGACTCGTCCTATATGATGTGGGTACCACTACTAGAAAACCACTCACAGACTCGTCCTATATGATGTGGGTACCACTACTAGAACAAACTTGCAAAAAATAATAAAATATAAAGATTAAACTTGATCTTAGCATTGTGCTTCTCATGCGTCTGCTGTTTCTTCACGCTTCGCCTCACTCATCGAAGCGCTCATTCGTCCTTATTCCTCCCGGGCCCACTTGCATCGGACTGTGTTGGGGCGCTCCAGCCCAGCCTTCATTCTTCACCTCCCCTCGGCTATGGTGAGTCTTTTGCTCACATATACAGTTGGCCAACTTAGTCCTGCGCAAAAATGTTGTGGTGTGTGGAGGTGTGTGGCATTGCATCAGTAGTAAACAACGTATTTTTATGAATGAATCCCTCAAATCCTATAGCATGTGAAAGACGGGACGTGATTGGGTGAGACGAAAAATATCGGGAAACTCTATTTTCTTCATTATTTGCATTACTGGAGGGTTAGTATACGTTCCAGAATGATGTTAGATAATACATGGATATGAAATGAAGAAGCTTACAGTTAGTATTGTGACGCCTCCCGGCGCTAGCAGAATGGTTGCGTGGGGCATTGCAGCTCGCTAGCGCTCGCCAGGATGGGGGGATGGGCTACAGTTGTCCTAGAATGATCTGCTTTCTTTTATTAGTGTCGTGTTGCCACAGACAGTCTAGAAATGGTCTTTGTTTTGGTCTGTGACCGCGCCTTATATATTATATTCGCTATAATATAAATGTTGCTTGTGTGGGAGGCGAGCGAGAGCGGGTGAGGGAGTACACCTGGCAGCGGGGGGGGAGCTGTGCCGCTGCTCGCTTGGGCGCTGACGGCGTTTGCGGCCGGGTGGTCAACTAGTCCCTGCCCGTCGTGGCCGCGTGTTCTTTACCAGCTCAGAGCTTGCCTGACACGCGTATCGTCTACATCCTTTGCAATTCTGTCCCCCATACTCGCCACTTTACATACTATTTCTCTCTCTCGACTTCTCCTTTCTCATTCTCTAATCTTTATTAAACTCAACCTCCCTTCTGGTTTCAACATAGACGTTCACCGTCGGCCAGTCGTATTGTACGCGAAGCTCTCGGATATTTCCATGTATTAGGCTTTAATGAGGTTTGGAGAGACGGACTTTTCCGTGTGTCCTCTCTCGGGAAGGTTGTAGACCGGTATATGTCTCCCTGGCAAGGTGTTGAGTGATTCTGCTGGGTTATTTAAAGCTAGACTAGGGGTAAGGTTACTGTGTCGTTGTCTCCGATGTGTGCAGTGTTAGCTAAGCCCTGCACGACATCGACAGGTACTGTGGGAGCCTAAGTTGTCTTCGGGTGGGTTTACTTTTGCGAGCACAGCGCTGTGGTGTGAGAGGGCCATAGCCTATCCCTCACAACATAGTGCTGTCTCTTTCTGTTGACTTCTGAGGGATCGCCAGGATAGAACTAGGTACTAGAGACCTAGATACTATTGTATGACGTTTATTCGCATCCAGGTGTCGATGTAGAAAATATTCCGGCCGAAGGCCGGTTCTTCCAAAATTACAGGCTAACTATCGTTCGCCAGGAAAAAAAAAATCGACATTTAAATAGCACAACAGGTCTTAATATATAACAAGGAAATGGGGCGGAAGGTCTTAAAAGCGACACACTAATAAGGCAAACATCTTAAAATCTGAAAACTAATGGGGCTAAACATGAGGGAGAAGGGGATCTAGACAAACGTCTGTATTGTTTCTCTCAAATGGTTCCCCGACCTTAATAGACCTATCGATGTTAAGGGGGAGGTTGTCGCTTTCTCTGGACCCCCTTCTCCCTCATGTTTATCATATTGGTTTAGAGGTTATAAGACGTTCGGCTCATCAGTGTGGCGATATAACACCTTTCTCCTCATTTCTTTGTCAAAATTTAGACCTTTTGTGCCATTTAGGTGTCGATATGTTCCTGGCGAGCGATAGCGAGCCTGTGGTTTTAGAAGGAACCGGCCTTCGGCCGTCACATATTTCTACCGAAAAATGTATAAATTTATCTTGAAAGGAGGGGGTCTAGGGTTTTTTTTTTAAAAGATTGATAGAGGTCTAGTGAGGAAACTAACAAATACAATAATACATCAAATAACTCACTACTTAGGCTAACAAACAAGCACTATCCTCTTAAGTTCAGATGTAATAATATGCTAGAGTAACCTTTCCGTCTATACACCTCCGTCTCTCTTTCTGTTGGTGGTGTAATGGTTTAGATACTTAGGCTCTGATTGTGGTGTCCCGAGTTCGAATTCCGGGAGGACCATATGCTTTTATTAATTTATTCAAGTACATTGGGGTTTGTAATGGATGATTAATGTGGCTCTATTTATTTAAAGTAACTGTCTTTAAGGGGAGATGGGTCCTTTTTTGGTCCCCTTTCTCCCTCGTGATAAACCCCATTTGTTTTGAGATGTTAAGACGTTCGGCCCATTAGTTTGGTGATTGTAACACCTTTCGCCCCATTTCGTTGTTTATTTTAAAACCTTTCGTGTCAATTAGGTGTCGATTTCTTCCTGGCGACACATTTATCTTGAAGGGGATCTAGGGGGTGTATTTCTAAGCTTGATAGAGGTCTAGCGAGGAAACTAAGAAATAAATGAATACATTAATTAATAGCCTAAAAAAAAAAAAAAAAAAAAACGACCCATCTCCATCTAAGTGACTTGATATTTCTTTAAGGTTAACATTCGTATTTTCAATGAACACACACCAACACACACACACACACACATATTTTCCCTCACATTCCCAAAGATATTCTTTGAAGGCAAATGACCACACACACACATACATATACACACACACACACACACACACACACACACACACATATCGTCCCTCACATTCTCAAAGATATTATATGAAGGCAAATAACACGGGTAATGAGAACGAAACATTTCCATACTACAAGAGAAAGAGAAAATCTGTATATATCTTCCTGTTTAGCGGACCAGTAAAAACTGAAGTGAAAAGGGAATAATAAAGACATAGCCTAGAGGTGTAAAGTGTAGTAGTGTAAAGTGTTTTGGTGTAAAGTGTTGTGGTGTAATGTGTAGTGGTGTTAAGTGTTGTGGTGTAAATTGTTGTGGTGTTAAGTGTAGTGGTGTTAAGTGTTGTGGTGTAAAGTGTAGTGGTGTAAAGTGTAGTGGTGTAAAGTGTTGTGGTGTAAAGTGTTGTGGTGTTAATTGTTGTGGTGTAAAGTGTTGTGGTGTAAAGTGTAGTGGTGTTAAGTGTTGTGGTGTAAAGTGTAGTGGTGTAAAGTGTAGTATAGTACGGTTGCTGACAGCATCTTCTTCCTTGGTCACAATGACCACATTTGGTGTGGCCACACGTGCAATCTTATCAGCCAGAAAGTTGAACAGCTCGGCTTTGTTGTCATTTTCTCTCAGGAAGTTTCGCCAGTTTGAGGGAATTTTGCCCTTCCCTGTCACCCTGCGTCTCACCCCGCGTCCTCGCTTTGATCTAGTTTCAGTTTTCAGACTAGATGGCTGGTAGACATCAAACACAATGTCTGTTCTCTTGTACTTGGTAGAGTATGCTTGTATTCTAGGAAGGACATCGAGCATTGCGTACTCTTCGAACGTCTTTGAACTCCGTGGGGGCAGACTGTTCACCAACGCTGCACCATCAATGATGATGGTGTCGGTGTCTGGCTCTGCCTCAGGGGTTGTAAATTGGCTCTGAAGAATGGTAGTGAGGTGGGATTTCTGACAGGTGTGGAGCTTTCCACCATCACTGAGGGCAGCAGGATGTGACTGGTTCTCATGACGGAAGAACTCCTTCAAGTCACACTCTCTGCTCTGGCATGATATGAACAGCTTGGAGAACAGTTGACAGTCTTCCTTCAGCACTTTTTGCTTTGAAGAGTGAACAGAGGCTGGTACCTGTCAGAAAAAGTCAAACCTGTTCTTCTTGATTGGTTCATAGAAGGTGGATTCTTCTTCCCCTTCCAGTCCCTTCATAAACTCCTGGAAACGGACCTTGCCTTTCTCAAGGTGTGTGCCAATCAGCTCGGCGGCAGTGTGGTGAGCAATATCCTTTGTATCAAGCGAAAGCAGGTCCCGACTCTCCTCCTGGAAAGGATTGCACATATCTGTCATGGCTTGTGAGAGCTTTTCTACTTTCTCAAGGAACACTCTTTGTGCTCGTTCTGTCTCCTCATGGTGGCTGGAGTGTTCAGTACCCTCTTTGGTCCCACCAGCTATAATCCATCTTCTCAGTGCTGATGGGTCTTCAGTCACGCCGGTCACACCCCCGTCTGCCTTGATGACAGCGTTGGCCTGCTCGTGAGCTTGGTCAATAGCCATTGCTGAGAACTGTCGGCTCGATTTATGTACAACAAAATGTCCACTCTGGAACTCCTGAGCCAGCTGAGGATGCTTCTGTTCCAGGGTCACCATGTCTCTGTAGTGGATCGGAAGCCACCGTGCATAGTTTACATTGTTGTTGGCAACGTAGTACGGTATCAGCTCAGCCAGTGACTGACAGTACAGGAAGAAGTTGGCTTCCCTGAATGATCGGATCTACAAGAGGATCACCAGTTCCATTGACAGCACCATATACCAGAAATGAAACTGGGGACTTTGCAGTTTGCAGTGCTCACACCAAGCTTCGAAGCTAGGCACCTCTTCGGGTTGTTCATCTGCCTCTTTCGAGTAGTCCGTGTGGGCTGCCTTCAGAAGCTTGTACAGACTGCATGCTGTTATCTGGTGTATCTGTCGTGTCCTAGTGATGCTCGAAGCTGTCAGAAATAAATCTGCTGTCCCAGGAGATGCTATCCCTGCCTCCAAGAGGGCTCCTGTCCAACCACTGTCCTGGAGTAGAGTTCCAATGGACTTCAGTGCCGCCATCTCAATATGGAAGCCTCCGAACATTATGACGAACTTGTCCTCACCGTAGATTTCAGGCCAGTGCCATTGGACCTGCTTGGCTACTGCATATATTGGCTGGTCAGCAGCAATGACTGGCACCTGACCGGGGTTCAGAAATGACACTATCTCCTTGATCTTGTCCATCACATGCTTGACTGTAGCAACCGAGTGGGCCTGATCTCGCAGCAGAGGCAAAAGTGATGTAATTCTGACCTCAAATGGCTTTCCTCTCTTCTGTGAAGCATGGTGGGCTGACCAAGTCACATCCACTGGCCCATATGTCACTGTGACCTTCTCCAGCCACTCATACTCCATTGCCAGTTGTGGCCTCAGCAGACTGGTGTCTGGGTGTGTCACACCACTCTGGGGAGGAGAGGGTTTCTTCTTGGTGAAGAAGGCGGGCCGGACATTGGTGAAGGAGTCTGGAAGTTCTGGAACTGTCTTCACTTTCTCCTCTCCGAACTTCAGCTGTACACGCTCTTCACCTCTGTCTTCTTTGGTTGGGTGCTGGAAAACAGAGACGCTGGTTCCATGGAAAGAAGTGGTCGCTGTCGTTGCAGTGGGATTGTGGTCTATGTTGTCCATGGCTGATGTGGTGAACAGCCCTTTTCGCAGAACTGGTGGACAGACCACCCCATCCTCCAAGTACATGCTGACTGTTGCATCTCCCAGCTGTGCAGATATCTGTAGCACCCTGTCGTATGAAATGCTGATGCCATGCTCGTTAAGCATTTCTACCAACTTTCTCTTTCTGGTCTTTGTGTAGACGGACATCCCCATGTAAACAGGAAGTGGGGTCTCTCTGTCTTTGGAGTGTCTGTGAGTTGCTGCTCCTTCTCTGTACCTTGCGTAGCAGTTGTACTGAAGCAGCTGAGCAATTGCTAGATCTGTCTTTGATGCCAAACCTCAGTTGAGATTTGATGTCCGCTCCGTGTTCAAGCATGGCCACAAACTGAAGAAGAGTGAGTGGAATGGCCTGCTCGATGCACCCCTCATGGAAGGTTCCATCAAATGTGGACTTGTGGTCCAGCATATGTCTTCGCAAGATGTTAGCTGCTTTGCCAAGGATAATAGCTTCACTATAATAGTCAGAGGCTTCTGACAAGACAAAGCCCACATCTTTCTGGAAAGCCAGAAGAACATCCCTTCCCTGCTTGTGCACTTCCAACTCAGGTATTTCTGACAGCAGTTTTTCCTTCAGTCTTGTGGAGTTGACAGCAGGTGCATCAACACCCAGCTGTTCCAGGCACTGGGCATACAGGTGAACTATGTCTGCAAGTCGGAAGACTGTAGGACCCTCGCCAGATCTGGTGGTCTCCACTAGATATGTGACTAGCTCTGAGAATGCCTGTGGGTGGGCATCCTCTTCGGGTGCACGTTCCTGTTCCAGTCTCTTGGTGGCTCTGAGGTACGTCCTCTCTCTATGGTACAGGTCTGTCAAGCATGCAAAATGGTATTTGAGCTCCTGTGCAATAGCATCTCCACCGCTGAGTCTTGCAAGAAGTTTTCCGTCATTTAAAGTTTGGGCACATTCATTAAGTCTGTTATTGAGGTTCATCGTCATAACTTGTCTGAGTTCAGAGGATGGGGCTTCTTTGTCACATATGAAACACGTTTGGCCTTCAAGGCTGGTTCTATGCAGCTTGGTCTGGCATTCTACTGGTTGAGCACTCTCTGCTCTTCTTTTTCTGGCTCTCTCCAGTTTCATGTTGTTGAACATAAGGCGACAACTTTGGTGATACTGCGCCTTGTTCCTCCTCAGAGTTTCTTCAATGCCACCACCATCATCAAGTCTGGCTGGTGTTACGACCGGGACTACGAATAAAACAAGGGCACTCAATGATTGGACTAGTAATAGGGCACTATGCAACAACGGTACGCTAGTTCCAAACCCTCGAACTTATATGCCGGCGAACAAAACACCTATACCCTCCAGGGTTAATCTGCGATAGCGGGGTATCCTTAACGGGGCATAAATGTACTCTACTTCAGGCTAACCTGCATTGGTATAGCCTGATAACAAACAAGATGCAAGTTACGTTAAAATGCATAAAAAGGAATCTATGGAAAGATCAATTAAATCACTGCAAGATTTAATACAATAAAAAGATGCTTCAATACAGTTACTTTAAACAACAATAAACTCTTCACTCCTTTTTTTTTTTTTTTTTTTTTCTATATTCCAACTTACTTCCTCTCGGGCATAGGCTGAGAGCCTTAACATTCACCACTGTACAATGAACAGTGAAGCCTGTGAGGTCTTGTTCCAGTCTAGGAAGTGAGACATGTGAAGCACGTAGAGTACAACGAGCACCTGCCATCTTGCCTGCACATGAGGCACGGTGCTCACTCATGGCCCGAAACGACCCCATCTCTGAAGCCACCTCGTTCCCGTGCTTCACTGTCTCACCACCTACACTCGGACTCTCACACTTACACACACACAACGCCACCTGTTGAACAGATAACTCACCAACTGAAAGAAAGTGAAGTATAGTCCTACAGCATAGACCTGGAAACTTCTGAAGAAAGTCTGATGCTCATAAGATGCTCGTACGGATTTAGAACTATATAAAGGCAGGAGGCAGGACACCACACGTTTAAATCGAATACACTAAAAGATAGGACATATAATGTTAACTGACACGAGAATACTATAAATGCGCAACGGTAGCAATGCTCGACACTAAAAGAAGTACTTCCTCATCAACGAAACAGTCTGCTATGGTTGTGCGGCTCAGCAACAACCTAGACTAAAAAATGCTGTGAATAATAATGCGCACATATCAAAGAGCTTATATTAAATACTAACAAGTGTCTACTCGATTAATAATGTCTAGCTGGGATACTCTAGGTAAGGAACTGGGGTTAAGGAAGACAGGCTCGTAGCCTAATGATGTCTTTAAGACTGCATCCTTTAAGTAACGTTAATTGACTAGGGGGCTCTCTCGATAGATCCAGATCACAAGTATCTAGTTCTATCCTGGCGACCCTCTAAAGACAAGCAAAGAGGCAGCAAAGTGTGGAACTGGTACAGGCCAAAACCCTCAGTCAACACAATGCTGCACTCGCAAAGGACGCAACCGAAAAGACAACCCAGGCTACCACAGGACCGGTCGAAGTCGTGTAGGTATAAGCAACCCGTACACACATCGGAGACAACGACTACAGTTATCTTATCCCAGTCTAGCATTAAATAAAAGATCAGAAACACTAAATCAATAATGGAGACACACAAAGTTCTTAACCTATACTAACTAAGAACCCTCAAACCTATTCTAAGTACATGTAAATATCTCTGAGGACGGCGCATGCAATACAATGGGCCGGCTATGAAAACCGTATGCAGAACCCAAGGGGAGTGTTGTGCAGTTAATAAAGGTTAGAGTATGGAAAGAGAGAATCGGGTGAGAGAAACAGTGATAAAGGTGGTGATCGGGAGAGAGTATGCAAAGGGATGTTAGAAGCACGCGCGCCAAGCCTGTCCTGACGAGGACAGCTCTTGGGGACCCTCATGGAGGAGGTAAGTTACACAGGAGACCGCAAAGGCGCGATGGTCGGCCAATCACGGGCCGAGACGTCACAAGACAGCAGGCGTCATATGACACAGCAAGACACGCCGTCCAATGGCGAGCGAGAGGCAGGAATGCACCCGTACATACAGACACTTACTACCTCCTCGCTCTGAAAGTCTTTCTCATTCACACGCTGGTACTATTATCACTACTGTTGATATAAAATATAACCCGTTGTCACAGACGAAAACAAAGACCACCACTGGACTGTTTGTGACAATGCGATTACTAGGAAAGAAAGACCAACATTCTCTGATAACTGTAGCCTATTTCGATGTCCCTGGCGAGCGCTAGTGGCTAACGAGAGGCGATTCTGGCAAAGCTGGTAGACGTCACACTGGATCCAGAACAATAGGCATCTCATTAATTGCGTGAAAGAGGGGAATAGTAGTCGCAATCATAGTGTAGCCATCATGGTCTTGTGGTTGTTGTGCACGTGGTGATTTGAGCTCTTCACTCTTCTTCTTCTGGCAAAGACAACACATGCTCCAGTCAGTCCGGAATTTAGACGGTCCTGGATCTGTATTTGCCATCTTGGTGAATACAGTATAATAATTATCTGTAACACAGATATAATAGATAACAGATAATCACAGTATGATATAACACAGTATGTTATATGATAACAGATATAACAGATAATCACAGTATGA
Source organism: Paralithodes platypus (assembly GCA_032716605.1). Classification (NCBI taxonomy): domain Eukaryota; kingdom Metazoa; phylum Arthropoda; class Malacostraca; order Decapoda; family Lithodidae; genus Paralithodes; species Paralithodes platypus. Next base: position 11,160,186 of record CM064511.1, on the reverse strand, counting down.
TAATTATCTGTATTCAGTGAATCAAGGCCGAGGGATTATCCTTTTACCACCTTGATCACAATCATGCACAATAAGGTATGGGATACGACTAGGTTCGGGAATAAAAATATATGACCTACACCTAGCCCGATCGTTCATCCAGTATCATTTAAGTCCCGTGCGATCTGTACACCATCCAGGTAACTACATGCAAAGCAATGTAAAGCCCCGTTACCCTTGGCTCGGCTCTCCCGCGCTGGCACACCCTGTCAATTCAGGCGTGGCTATCTAACTAAACATCTATGTTAAACTACATGTAATCTACAGTAGCTAACTGATGCGGGGCTTATTAGACAGCATTTGGGACACTAAACTAATTATTCAGCCACACTAAACTAATTATTTAGCTACACTAAACTAATTATTTAGCTACACTAAACTAATTATTCAGCTGATACTGAACCCCATGCTGAGTTTCACAGCAGCGGTGCCACCAGTGTGCCCTGGCTGTGCGTTGACATCCGCTCTGTTCAGCTACTACTCTACACCTTCCGCTGCAAGTCTCTCAACGTTCCCCCCCCCCCCCCACCGCATCGTGTCATGTCCAGTTTGGAAGCCTTGTACAGGAAGATGCTACACATACTAAACCTCTAACACTACTACGATATACACTACCATGCATTTTAGCCGAGTCAAACGTAACATGAACCTCTAATTTAGCAGAATATTAGGATTCCGGGACTGATATTATGGTACAAGGAAGCTAGTGAGTACTGTAAGTCCATGGTTCCAAATTCGGATTCTACATAGTGAAAAATGTATGATTTGACACCAAGATCATTCAAATAGGACAACTCTTTGCGATTTTATTGCGAAATGCAATATTTCTGTATATTCAATGCGGCCATCTTGAAAAATGGCCGCCATCTTGAATTTTTAGGGGTCTAACGGGTTTTATCAAAAGAGCAATCCCCAAGAAGTATGTGTGCCAAATTTGGTGCTTGTTTCCGGTAATGAACGATTCTCCTGAAATTTGCAGTTATCTGCTCCACTAAGTGTAGTGGTGTAAAGTTTAGTGGTGTAAAGTGTTGTGGTGTAAAGTGTAGTGGTGTAAAGTGTAGTGGTGTAAAGTGTAGTAGTGTAAAGTGTAGTGGTGTAAAGTGTAGTGGTGTAAAGTGTAGTGGTGTAAAGTGAAGTGGTGTAAAGTGTAGTGGTGTAAAGTGTAGTGGTGTAAAGTGTAGTGGTGTAAAGTGTAGTGGTGTAAAGTGTAGTGGTGTAAAGTGTAGTGGTGTAAAGTGTAGTGGTGTAAAGTGTAGTGGTGTAAAGTGTAGTGGTGTAAAGTGAAGTGGTGTAAAGTGTAGTGGTGTAAAGTGTAGTGGTGTAAAGTGTAGTGGTGTAAAGTGTAGTGGTGCAAAGTGTAGTGGTGCAATGTGTAGTAGTGTAAAGTGTAAAGGTAATAATTAATTAGTGGCCCCTTCATCATTGACGATGCATGCGCCTTAACATTGTTTATGGCCAATCTTTGAACTCAAGCTTGTCTTTCAAACTTCCCGCCCCGGAGAGATCCTAATACAATTACCACACATCGTGAGTGAAACGCTCTTAAAAACCACTCACGGACTCGTCCTATATGATGTGGGTACCATTACTAGAACAAACTTGCAAAAAATAATAAAATATAAAGATTAAACTTGATCTTAGCATTGTGCTTCTCATGCGTCTGCTGTTTCTTCACGCTTCGCCTCACTCATCGAAGCGCTCATTCGTCCTTATTCCTCCCGGGCCCACTTGCATCGGACTGTGTTGGGGCGCTCCAGCCCAGCCTTCATTCTTCACCTCCCCTCGGCTATGGTGAGTCTTTTGCTCACATATACAGTTGGCCAACTTAGTCCTGCGCAAAAATGTTGTGGTGTGTGGAGGTGTGTGGCATTGCATCAGTAGTAAACAACGTATTTTTATGAATGAATCTCTCAAATCCTATAGCATGTGAAAGACGGGACGTGATTGGGTGAGACGAAAAATATCGGGAAACTCTATTTTCTTCATTATTTGCATTACTGGAGGGTTGGTATACGTTCCAGAATGATGTTAGATAATACATGGATATGAAATATAGAAGATTACAGTTAGTATTAATTAATACATAAGCTATTCTTACTCAAATGTTTAGGCATGGCAGGAAAGGTAAGAGTGTCGGTGGCAGGTGGCTTGGGCTTCGTTTCACTTTAATCGAGACGGCACGGCTGGTATTAATGACTCACAGGTGAATGGTTGTATTTAGAATGCCTGCATATTGATTGTTTGGCATATAACTATTATGGACAGTAACATTTAAAATGTGTTTCAATGTGAAGTTTATAGTGTAAATGTCTTTTGAATGAAAATAATACTTTTAAGAGTTATGTGGTGGCTATTTATTACCGTTTTCTTATTCTCTTTCAACCCAAGACTCAAAAAGCGCCCTGGCTTTCTCCTCAAAATGTGAGAGATCCTGTTTAATCTTTTCAAATAGAGTATGTAAATATGTGTGTATATCCTAGCAATCTTCACACAATTGTATTCAACCAGTCAGTTAAATTATTAACTGAAATTATAATTAACCCTTTGATCCGTAGAGGTTCTTTCTAATGTTAGCAAGAACACTTAGCAGTAACATTAATAACAAAACAAAAATTTCGTTGTCTGATTGAAGGGTTAAAGGTGGTCAACATATATTGGTTGTAGCTTGAATTACACAGTAGGCTAATGATCGGGTTCAAAAGGGTTGACTTATTGTGTTTAACCTTCTTACGTGTCCAAATCTGAATAAAGTCGCCTAATGTTAGTCATACTAAAATCGTTTTATTATTAAACAGTGCGTCAATATATTAATAATTACGAACAAATAAATGCAGACAAATTATGAGAATAATGACGGTTGAAGACCAGAAATAGTTGTGTTTTAGTATCAGTGCATTTTGCAGACTACTATCACCTCTAGTTGCTATAGAAACATGTTTGCATAGTAGTTAAGTGCATACGATGGCGTATAATAAATATGTCATGAACATAATGTATTTAATTGTTGCGCTTCCTAACTCGAAATACCTTTTCTCTGTATTGCTTACATCACTTTAGACATTTCAGTCTCTTGCAAAGGCAATTAAATCGACTTCACCAAACCCAAAAAGAACCCTGCCCGTTCTTCCACACAACCATATGGTTGTGGTGGTGGTGGTAGTGTGGGGAGGGCAAACGAGCAAATAGCCTAGTAAAGGGTTGCCACATTTAAATAGCTGGAGCCATTTAATTACACAATATGTGTATAGGATTGTGCTATATAGCATTGCAGGGCTTGATTAGCAATATATTATTTAGTGCATACCGGATCACATTTGCTGAAAGAGAACAACAGAGGTTTTATATCAGTCATTATGAACAACAACATTAGTTTGGGCATTTACGAACATTTCTCTGGTAACGTGATGTGCATGACTTTTGTGGAAAGGATGAGGATAGGATTGTTGTAATATATTGTAGCACAACTTCAGATGACGTCTCCCAAAACACACACATACACACACACACACGCACTAGGGAACTTCGATGTCATCACCTTCATTAGAATACTTAGCATACTCTACAGTTACTACATTAATTTTATATATAATACTGTATATCCTACAATGCCGCCACCGTATTGTTTTATATATAATACTGTATATCCTACAATGCCGCCACCGTATTGTTTTATATATAATACTGTATATCCTACAATGCCGCCACCGTATTGTTTTATATATAATACTGTATATCCTACAATGCCGCCACCGTATTGTTTTATATATAATACTGTATATCCTACAATGCCGCCACCGTATTGTTTTATATATAATATTGTATATCCTACAATGCCGCCACCGTATTGTTTTATATATAATACTGTATATCCTACAATGCCGCCACCGTATTGTTTTTCCTTGGAACCAGTAGAAATTTACTGTTAGTAAATGTTTTGCATTATATATATATTGTTAACAGGTAAATTGGGAACTTGATTACATTCCTTTAATCTCTGAATAATAGACGCCTAAACTGAAAGCAGTATTATCGAAGTAACTGCAACTATAAATACCGGTAAGTTGTAATCATATTGAAGAGGTTTATTGAATGTCTATGTTATTTCTCCTTTTACTATAGGTGTTTCTAAAACTTAAATTAATATGTTGGCGGTAACTGAAAACACACACACACACACACACACACACACACACACACAAACATATTTATATATATATATATATATATATATATATATATATATATATATATATATATATATATACAGTATAGACATAGGCTGTAAGAGAGTAATTAGGTATTTTTTGTTTTATGGAAAGGCCTAATAAGGAAGCATGATTTAGTCGTGGGGTTATTCTGTTAAGCTTATCCTTATATTCCTATAAGGTGATATTGAACATAAGATAACTTATACTACCGGTACCCACTTGTTTTATGTAATCCATCTTGCGTCTCTCTCTCTCTCTCTCTCTCTCCCTCTCATATAAATATATATCCACAAAGGAATGTGAAAAACAACAGAAAGGCTGCTACTTTTTAAGATAACGAAGAGGTAGAAGTAACTCAGTTGATTTTAATTCACATATTAGGCAATGGAGCGAAGTTGATTAGGGTATGATTGCGTGAATTAGTCCAAACGAATATTGAAAGATTATATAGTCTTGCAATGAATATTAAAATTAGCTAGCCAGTTAATTATTTAACTAATATTGTTATGAATCTTTTCATTCCTAGAAGTCCTTCGGAAGTCGAGTATGGAAATGTTGTAGTTGTATTAACAAAATCAAATAATTGTCGTTTGATTAGCCGTATTAACACTTAGAAGTTCGACTAAATAATTTATCCTTTGTACAGTAGAGCTGCAACCGAGACGCCAATAATATTTAATGTGTTGGATGTTTATGTTTCATAATTATATTATGTGTAACATACTACAGAACATGCATATAGACTTAGAAAATTTCTTTTAAATGAAACAAAAATAATACAAGCAAAAAACACCCACATTATTATCACCATAATAAAACCGCGCTAGATGCATCCCTACACTGGATGGTGTTTATCAAGGATATATTTTCCCCTTCCATTCTCTGAAATCCTGGGGGTGTAAAGGTGAAGCAGGGATGAGCTAGGGTTGGAAGAAGGTATTCTAAATTTTGCGAAAGCTATTGTATGTGTGGGGAGCTAGTATTGTTAATGATTATGAATAGGTATTGTGAATGATATAAGCATTCACATTGAATATTTGCTACCTATTTTGCCAAAGGGTTTCTTATTGAGTTATATTACATGCTGCTATGGTTTAAAAACGGTAATGTAGCAGGTAGAGGTAACGATATACAGAACTCTTAATACGGTGATCTAAGTCATGTTAGTGGTTGGAGTGACGCTGACCTGTTGATATTTGTCTGTTGAGCGCCCTACCATCAGCGACAAGGAGTTTTCCATACCATGAGAAAGAGAGAGAGAGAGAGAGAGAGAGAGAGAGAGAGAGAGAGAGAGAGAGAGAGAGAGAGAGAGAGAGAGAGAGAGAGAGAGAATTAACACGGGGAATCTTAAAACGTGTACCGATATAATCACTTGATATGTGTGCACAAAGTTTCGCAATGCATAATAGGATAACCCCTCCAGTAATATGCATATCCTAATTATCGGTAACTGTTTATTAAGATCTTAAGCTCTAGCAAACTTTATCTACATTTATGTGTTCCCAGTTATCGCCAGCATATGACATTTAGTTACAAAAGGATCTCTCTTAACAAGGGTATTATAATACTCAATAACCCTCTTCAAGACTATGATCACTTATTTATTGTTCCAGTTGCTTTATTGTATTGCATTAAGCTTAGGAATGGCCTCTAATAGTCATAAGTTAACGGAACATTTTAAGGATTCTTATTTTGTATTATCAATATAAAGATAAACAAAGTATGGATCGAATGTCTATTGTTACCGTGTGTTAGGAAATTATATGTAGTAAAAATATTCTATTGACCTCGAAGTGGCAGAGTGTATTTTGTTCCTTCTTATCTGAAGTTATGCTGTTCCATACTATGTTATGATCCTAACCTTATTTGTTCACTATAAGCCGATCACATTGTTGTCTGGTAGTCCAATTCAATGCTGTCTTGTTATCACCAAATTAGTACCGGAGTGCAGCAAACTCCCTAGTTGGTAAACTAATAAATCAACTGTAAATCCCTGCAATTCTATATAGTATATTAGTGTTATTATATTATGCAATGCAATGGTGGCAATTACCTAAAAGTAGCAACTAGTCGCTCAACAATGTGCTACTTTACACCCAGCACTCGCCCGCACGACCACCACCACCACTACCTCCACAACCATGGGTGTGTGGAAGGACGAAAGGGGCTCAATTTAGGTTTGGTAAAGATTTTGCAATTTATGGGCCTTTACAAAAGACTGTAAGAAGTACGGTATAGCGAATTAGTTAGCATGACAGTCCATTAGATTACAATTTTCTGGTAATTACTAGGATTGCTCAATTGCTATTGGCGTCATCCTATTGCATAAGTTAAGAAGGGCCTCTCATACACAGAGGAAAAATCCATACTTTACCAGGGAGCCTTTGTTATAGGTTATTTGCAATTTTTATCAAAATATAGCTTAAGGCGGTAATTAAGATATTTCAGAAACTATAAATTCATACAGGCATAAGATCAGATCTCAATACTATTGGTAATAAGTCCGTACAATAAAATATTACTAAGCATTTTACTTTCTACACACTTTTTTAGCTAAATTATTGTAATCAGTATACAGACATCTTGAAAACAACCATTCACTTGTTAGTTATGTAGTCCCGCCGCACCGTCTCGATTGAACTGATTCGAATTATCTCCCTCCTGCCGCCACCATACTAACCTTCCTGCTATGTTTATTTATATATGTATGTATAGTTATGTATTGATGTTAATTAGAAACAGCTATAATTAATTTTCCTTAATACTAAATTACTTTCTGGAAATTATACTAACCTGCAATAATGCAAAAATGAAAGAAAATTGAACTTCATGATAATCCTCACCTCAACCAATCATGTCCCTCTTTTCACACGCCTTTCGGTTTGAGGGATTCATTCATAAAACTACGTTGTTTAATACGGATGAAATGCCACACACCACCACACACCACAACATTTTTTGCGCAGGACTAAGTTGGCCAACTGTACATGCTAAGTGCTGAGAATAGGTAGCTTATAGACTAGGCGTAGGCTGTGAGTGTCTTTTAAGTGGGCCCTGGAGACTGTTTTTTCAGGGTTCAATATGCTAAAGCGAGTGTGTTAGGCGGAGTCCTCGTTGTGATAAGCTGAGGCTCCCACGTGCTTGTTTTATTATCCTAGCTCATTTTAGTTCACTGTTTGTCATGAGGCTTCTTATAGGGTGAACCGGGGCCTGTTGTTCGGTCCATTTTGGGTGTGCAACAGTATGCCACGTGGGACCCCAATGGAAATACGCCTAACGGCCTTATTGGGCTATCCTTAGTTGGAATTATGCAAGGCTGGTACATGTCATATTTGTAACAAACTATGTGGTACCAACTCTGTAAATTGCTGACTGAATACATATTATTATTATTATTATTATTATTATAGTGCTCGGGGACTGTCTCACTTAGTTGAGGGGTCCTGCACGGAGCCATGCTGCTCTTCAACCTACTCTTAGTTATTTCTACATGTTATTATGGTCATCGCTGGATCGCAGGTTTGTGCCACAATGACTGATTTCATCGCCATCTGCCCCCATCTAGTTGGCCTCATGTAGGTTGTGTACATATGGCTAGGGTGTGTTATTATTGATTCTATATTATTATTCATGTATAACCATGCCATGTATGTGCACGTTGCTCATTCCTTATTGGAGGGTTGGCCCTTCCGGCGGAATTTTTATAGAAGTGAGACTTAAATCAACGTGCCTCTAGTTGTTTCGCGTGGTTTTTCCGCCGGGAAACGTCTAGGGTTATGTTAAAATTCAGATATCCTCGCTTGGTACGGGATTGATATGGATTTTGTTTGATTTGTTTACGGCGTCTAGTATGATTTCGGCTCGACCGGCATTTTACTAAATTTGCGTTCTGAGAGTGTTCGGCTAGCCCGCCTCCGTTACAACAACTTATTCTGCCGCATAAACTTAACAAAGAAAAACGTTCGCTGCTTGGTACTGTCAGAACGTTCATCCTGGTGGTTGACAAGTGGGGAGCCACTGGCGCCGAGACAATAATGGCTGAGCCGAGACACGAACTCACCCATTCCTATCTTGTAGCTTTCAGTCGTCTGTTTTGCTTGATTTAATGGCGCTGGTCTGCCGGGGTTAGGAATTAAAATCCATAGTTGCGTTGTCGCCGGGTTTAGTTCTTGCATCATAAGACGGGATGAGGTCAGTGTTAATCACTTAGGTAAGAAGTTATATACATAAGTATCACATGGTAGGCTACTACCTACTCACTTACATTTCTGGGGAATATATTTAACAGATTGTATAGTGTTATTCAACTCTTCTTTCTCTTTAACGTTGGAGATATATATATATTGAATATTATCTTTACCAGCCTAGCGTGTCCTTATGAGCATTGATTCTTGGAATTTTCTCATCCACAGGTTCGCATGTGGGACACCTAGGAGGGTCTGCTATCTCCCTGGCGGGAGGAAGTTAATCATGGATAAGAGTGGTTTATCTTTCTGTTCTGCTTTGGGTTGTAAAAATGTAACGGTCATTGGGCACATTCTATGTGTTAGTGCGTTCTTTGTCTAGACCGTTCTCGTGGTCATTGGCTTTCCCAATCATGCCCCAAGTGTTCAGCCCTCCGCAATGCTTATTTAAACCATGCTGATAGTCAGTGCAAGACTATTTTACTTCATATACAGTCAGTGTATGTACCTTACTGTAAGACGGTAGCCCACAAATCATTACAATTGGATGACCAGATTTTAGAAGATTTGCTTAAAGGGGCATCAGTTATTTCACCCCCTGGGGGTTCTTCTCGTGAAACTTCCCCCCGCCACTCCAAGCGACCTAGGACCGTAGATCCGCCAGACGCACCTCCGTCGTCTAGCCAGCGTGACAGGTCCCGCTCACCTAGACCAAGACCTACGTCGCCTTCTGTAGAACAAACGCCGAAGAGGTCTCGCTCTGACTTTGACGCCGCACTATCTGCAGGCGATGACAAGTCCACGAAGATCTGGTCTAGGAAGTCCTCCTCAACGTCGAAGAAGGCGGCGCAGCCTTCACCCAATCCGGCTAAAAAGTCTTTGTCAAGTAAGGAGGCACCCAGAGGCACATCATGTTATGTCTCAGGCCATTCTCACCGGTTTACCATTCCTCACAACCCGCAGCCAGAACCTAAGGTCTTGCCGGTATTGGGAACGGAGAGAGGTAGCAGCATGTATTCTAGCCGGTGGGAGTATGAGAGCTCTTCTGACCAGCCCGCCTCAGTTCAAGACCCTTCAGAGTATGACGTACCGGATCTTAACTTTAGAGACCTTTCGGAGTTCAACGTTCTCGACAACTCACAAACAGGAACACACGATTCCACTACCCGGGTCGGCGAGTCTCGGTTGGAGGCTTTACCGGCCACCCTGACCCGGTCACTGGGATCTACTTTACACCAATAAGGAGTACACACCGAGGAGCAGGCGTCTTGCCAACGTCCTTCTTCTCGACATTCGGGAACGCAGGACTCAGAGATGTCGAAGTCCGCGCCCCAGTCAGACCAAAAAAGTGGGGTTTTTGTAGCGAGGGACCAATTACAGGAGTTATTTGAATTTATGAGACATGTTAAAGGTGAGCGACAGGTATCAGTTCCAGTACCAGCAGCCCCGGTGGTGCGACTTCTAGGACAAGTACTTGTTCAACCTCAAGTTGATGTAAATTTACTTCCCCCTTCTGTTACTCCTTTAGCTTCCACTTCGGGAGCTACGGCACTGTTGCCGTCCAATCTGAAATTGTTCTCGGATTTGCTTCCTCCCCCTCTTGATAAATCTATTCCTAGTAAAAAGGGCCCTATGCCACTTTTATATGGACCGGACACATCTTGGTCTGTTGTTAAGCCTTTACACCCTGAGGTTGCATAACCCACAGTTACGGGTGAGTCCCCTGTGCTGGAACATTGGGTTATTGAGGCGAGTGAGGCTAAGAAATTGAGGGCCAAGAACCAGTCTGGAGAGGTACTTGATGTTGTCGTCAGGGCCATTCCTACATTGTATAAGCCTGACTATTTTGTGTACATGTCATCTCCTGCCTTGCCTCCCGCTTCCGCCGGAAAACTATTTTCCGACTGGACTAAGCCAGATGGGTTTAATGATTTAAAACTGGTACAGGGTTTGACCACATAATTAAATTCCATACCCTTCAGGGACTCTGCTGGGTCTTCACTAGTCCAGATTCAAGGAGGGGAGTCAGGGCCGGGGGTTGCATGGGGACAAGAGGCCCAGCTGTTTGCCTGCACAATAACAAACAAAAGCAGTCACCAGCTTCCGCAAGAAGACAATCATTGGTTTCCAATGCCGGTAGGCAAGGCGGTAGGGATTCCCCAACATATTTTTGATTTTTTGGGTGCACCTAAACATTCTTTATGCCAGTTACCTGAACCATTTTGTCCTCCCTGTGACGCCTCCCGGCGTTAGCAGAATGGTTGCGTGGGGCATTGCAGCTTGCTAGCGCTCGCCAGGATGGGGGGATGGGCTACAGTTGTCCTAGAATGATCTGCTTTATGTAATTAGTGTCGTGTTGCCACAGACAGTCTAGAAATGGTCTTTGTTTTGGTCTGTGACCGCGCCTTATATTTTATATTCGCTATAATATAAATGTTGCTTGTGTGGGAGGCGAGCAAGAGAGGGTGAGGTAGTACACCTGGCAGCGGGGTGAGCTATGACGCGGCTCGCTTGGGCACTGACGGCGTTGGCGGCCGGGTGGTCAACTAGTCCCTTCCCATCGCGGCCTCGTGTTCTTTACCAGCTCAGAGCTTGCCTGACACGCGTATCGCCTACATCCTTTGCAATTCTGTCCCCCATACTCGCCACTTTGCATACTATTTCTCTCTCTCGACTTCTCCTTTCTCATTCTCTAATCTTTATTAAACTCAACATCCCTTCTGGTTTCAGCATAGACGTTCACCGTCGACCAGTCGTATTGTACGCGAAGCTCTCAGATATTTCCTTGTATTAGGTTAAGGAGGTATTATCCTTTATTGAGGTTAGAGAGACGGACTTTTCCGTATGTGTCCTGTCTCGGGAAGGTTGTAGACCGGTATATGTCTCCCTGGCAAGGTGTTGAGTGATTCTGCTTGGTTATCTAAAGCTAGACTAGGGGTAAGGTTACTGTGTCGTTGTATCCGATGTGTGCAGTGTTAGCTAAGCCCTGCATGACATCGACAGGTACTGTGGGAGCCTAAGTTGTCTTCGGGTGGGTTTACTTTGCGAGCACAGCGCTGTGGTGTGAGAGGGCCATAGCCTATCCCTCACAACATAGTGCTGCCTCTTTGTGTTGACTTCTGAGGGATCGCCAGGATAGAGCTAGGTACTAGAGACCTAGATTTATCAAGAGAGCATCCCCGTCATATAACGTAATCTTCATTATACCACCTTCGGACAACGTTAGGCTACGAGCCGCATGCTCACCCATTGTTGCCCTGCTTGATACCCCAGCTAGACTTTATTAACTGAGCAGACACTGGTTAGAGATAAGCCCCATTATTATATGTATGCAACATTATTATTCACTGCACTTTTGAGCCGAGGTTGTTGTTGAGTTGCACAACCCTAGTAGGCTGTTACGTTGTGTCACGAAGCATTTCTTTAGTTGTCGAGCATTACTACCTTTGCGCAGTCTTTATTATTCGCCTGCCTATTATTACTATATGTCCTAGCATTTATTGTGACCCGTATTCTGCATTATAATTGTTCAAGATTCTTTACGAACATCTTCCCAGCATCAGACTTATTTCAGAAGTTTCCAGTTGGTGTTGCAGGACTAGCATTGCACTTTCTTTAATACAGGAGTGCCAGTTATTTGAGTATCTACCGTAACGTTAATTAATCACGTTAACTATCTTTTCTTTGTGTAACCTAATCGAGTAATCTTTTACTGTTTGAGAATAGGCTGTTTCATCGAGCGTCAGCCTAGTGTGTGTGCACCAGTTATCGAGTCATAGGATACCTCGTTGTCCAGGCACGACTCAGGGTGGTAATGGTGTTTTTTTTTCCAGTGTTTAAGGCAGGGGTTGGATCTAGTGTTACCGTTGTTGCGTTTTGCCATTATCTAGTCCAATGTTGAAGAGCCCTGTGTCTTTGAGAACCTGGATCGTAACAAATGGCGACCTAGCTCAGGATCTTGTGAACTAAGAGATAATTGCAGGATTGTTGTGGTCATTTGTTTTATTGAGGAATATAGTGGGCACATTAATTTTTGTTTGGCAAAGTATTATAGCACTTGAGAGTCTTCAGACATTTTTGGCAAGTGAATAGTGCTACATAAGAGTTTGGGGTACTTCTTTTCTGAATATTGTGGTGAGAAATTTTTGTGAGCATCATGTCTTATACCGGGTCAGAGGAGAATGGAGACACAGTACGTAATGTCGAGACTGAGAAACAACAGTATGATGAAAGGGTTAATTGGGTGAACTGTGAGGAGGATGCTAGGATATTTTTGCAATGGCCTGTTACTGCCGAGCGGTTGGAGGGTATGGATCGGTACGGTCTTCAATGCCTGACCACAGCTATCGGTCATGCGGTTACTAGCAGCATGACCAAGGATAACTTGATAACGTGTGTACTGGGCAGGGTGACTGGTGAGCGAGATTGGTTGAGTGCTCAGAGCCCTTCGGCCATGCTTCCCCTACACTCGACTCCCAGCCATCCCAGTGGTTTGCCGACCCCGGGTACGCTTCCACAGGTGGGTGGTGACTGGCAGGGTGGGTTGCCCCTGGGGGGACCACCGGTAATTTCAAACATTGTAGCACCTTCACCTCCTCAAGGGTTATCTCCAGAATTATTGCTTCAGCTCGAATTAGCTAAGATCGAAGAGAGAAAGGCTATCAGGGCAGGTGAGCAGCAAATAGAAGTAGCCAAGATAGAAGAGAGAGCTAAGCTAGCAAAAATCCAAGCTGATTTAGAGTCGACTAGGTACTGTGCCGACATGGACGTAGAGAAGTCGCGAGTAGAGACAACGGGACAGCGACTTGGGGCTGGTAACCGTGTTCATGAGCAGTCTCTCTCGCACTTATTGAAACTGGTTCCGGTGTTTGATGAGAGTGGTGTAACAGAATTTTTCACACGCTTTGAGAAGAAGTGCCAGATCCACCAGTGGCCTGGGGAGAAGTGGGCAGCCCTTGTTTCCTCTAGACTTGTGGGCAAGGAACTCAGGGCTTATGATGCATTGCCGATAGAGTCGTGTATTATCTACGAGGAACTCAAGGAGGCTGTCCTGAGAGCATACGAACTACAACCAGAGACGTACAGGTTGAAGTTCCGGGGTGTTACCAAGGGTCGGGAGAGCACCTTTTTGGAACATGCCCGGGAGCTGTCCGATGCTTTTGGGAATTGGCTGAGGTCGGAGAAAGCTACTACGTTTGACGACATTAAACAGTTGGTGGTTTTAGAGCAGTTTTTCAAATGCACGGGTGGCGACCTGACATTAAACCTGAAAGAAAAGCAACCAAAAACTCTACAGGACGCAGCTGAGATGGCTGACCTCAGGCTATCACTAATTCGTGGGTGCGGGTCTGCCCAGCGTAGTGAGGCAGGTAACAAGGGGCGTGACGCCCCACCCCCCCGAGTTAGTGATATACCTTATGCAAACAAGTACAAGAGCCATGATACCAAGACTGACCACAAGACTAGCACCTTCCCATTTAAGAAGGGGCCGGGCCCTTCCCAGTACCAAGGGAAGCCCAAAGGGGAGTAGGAGTGTTATCATTGTCATAAAAAGGGGCACTTTGCAAGAGTCTGTCCTAGCAAACCACCTACAGCAGCTGTGTCTTTGGCCTGCAACATTGGTGTGTCTCCGAAGTCATCTGAGTTTGCCCGGGGCAGTTCGTCAGAGGCTGAGGCACAGCCAATGCAGAAGCACCTGGGAGGCTCGAACCCTGCTCAGGATGTTTTTTGCGACCATAGAGGGCGGGGTTGCGTGATGTGGGCGGGGCGCAAGCATGGAGTAGAGGTCTTGTGTGATACAGGTGCTTCCCAGACTCTGATGAAAAACTTGACTGGCTACCCTATAAATGCGGCTCGGGTGGTGGTGGTGCAGGGTATTAATGCAACTCGGTCATACCCGCTGGTGCGGTTGGAGTTGGAGGTGGATGGTGTGGCACGTGAATTGGATGTCGGGATTGTGGAGAAACTGCCAGTGGAGGGCGTCGACCTTCTTCTCGGCAACGACTTTGCAATGCCCGCTTCTGAGGTTCTACCCTTAGTCGTTGCCGAGAGGCCGGCCGACGTGAGTAGGGAAGAGCAAGAGTGGGTCGAGCGGTGCCAGACACAACCCATGGCGTGTGTTGTCACCCGAGGTCGGGCAGCTAAAGTGTCACAGCCTAGTCCTCCGTCTTCAGACCAGCGGAGGAACGATCAACAGGAGGAGGCTAAAGCTGGAGTTGGTTTTAAGAGTTTTGACTCGGCGGCTCTCCTGGGTGATTCAGTATTAGCACCATTACTTAATTCTGGAGTAGCCCCTGGGCCTGTCATCGAGAGTGACGAGGCTGGGCATGACGAGTCTCCACGACAGCAATGTTATGTACATCGAGAGAGACAGAGGGAGCAGCCCAGTATCGGGGAAGGTCATGCATTGCTCCGGGAGCAGTTAGATCGCTTGGCACCCTCAGATATACGTCGGTTGCAACTAGAGGACCCTGAGCTCCAAACGTGTGCTAATGGAGCTGTAGAGCTCGACGAGGACGGCGATGCACAGCCAGGAGATTTTGTTTATTTAGAAGGCATCCTCTATAGGCATTTTCAAGACCCTAAACGTAGTTGGCAGGAGGGGTCCGGAGTAGTGGACCAGTTGGTGGTGCCACGGGAGTGCAGGGATAGCCTACTGAGGTTGGCGCATGACATACCACTGGCAGGACATCTAGGTGTGAGAAAAACGGTGGCGGCTTTAGAAAAATTGTTTTGGTGGCCGGGGTTGAAGGGGCAGGTGGTAACCTGGATAGCAAGGTGTCATACGTGCCAGAGGGTTGGAAAACCTAACCAAACAATTCCGAGAGCCCCGTTGCACCCCATTCCTGTCAGTGTACCGCCCTTCAGTAAGGTCATCATTGATATGGTCGGACCCCTAACCCCTACTAGTGCCGGTAATAAATTTCTATTAACTATCATGGATGTGGCCACTCGTTATCCTGATGCATATCCAATGAGAAATGGCACGGCGAAAACTGTTGTCCGGAACCTGCTCTTGTATTGCTCGCGGTATGGTTACCCGCAAGAGGTGCAATCGGACCAAGGTTCTAATTTTACCTCTAATCTGTTCAAACAAACTATGATTCAGCATGGCATCAGCACTGTCGTCTCTTCTGCGTATCACCCGGAGAGTCAAGGGGTGTTGGAGAGGTGGCACGCCACGCTGAAAAGCATGCTTCGATGTTATTGCGCAGAGAACGGAAAGGATTGGGACCTTGGTCTGCCGTATGTTTTGTTCGCGGCAAGAGAAGTACCTGGAGAGAGTCTCGGTTTCAGTCCGAATGAGCTTGTTTTCGGGCATCAGGTGAGGGGCCCTCTCCACATGGTGAAGGAGATTTGGGAGGGTACCGCTAAGCCATGTTCTATGTTGAGATACGTCCTCGAGAGCAGAGAGAGAATGCTTAGAAGTCTGGAGCTGGCCGGGCGTAATTTGGTGAGTTCGCAGGCCCGTATGAAGGACAGGTACGATACTAAGGCGAAACTCCGGGAGTTTCAGGTAGGTCAAGAGGTGTTGGTCCTGTTGCCTTTGGCAGGTCATCCTCTGGCTGCCAAGTACGCTGGGCCTTATCGGGTGGTGTCAAAGATCTCCGATCTAGATTACCTCGTTGCCACTCCAGACCGGAAGAAGCGTTACCAACTATTCCACATTAATTTGTTGAAGGAGCATGTGAGGCGCCCACCTGAGTCACTAGCTGTCCCTGTGTTGACCTGCTGCGGTCATGGTGGAGAAGGAGAGGGGGGCAGCAATGATCAGGTGGATGATAACTGGGATTGTCATGTCTCGGCTGATCAGTGGGCGGGGAATTCGAGCCAATGTGCGCATGATGCTCTGGCGCACCTGCCGGAGGAACAGCAGGTGGCAGTGCAGCGCCTGTTCGATTCATACCCCACTGTATTTACCGAGCACCCAGGCCTCACTACTCAAGCGGTGCATGACGTCGATGTAGGAGAGCACCCCCCTTCAAGTCGATACCTTATCGGGTGCCACCCATTAAACTCCCAGCGCTCAGGGATGAGCTGGAGTATATGCTGGTGAGAGGCTTGATCGAGAAGGGGGCAGTACGGTGGACTTCTCCTGTCACTCTGCAGCCCAAACCTGATGGAAAAGTTTGGTTCTGCATTGACTTTAGGCGGTTGAACGAGTTGACCCCCACCAATGCATATCCTCTTCCCCGGGTGGATGACAGTGTGGATAAGATCGGGAAAGCAAGGTACTTGACCAAGGTAGACCTCGTCAAAGGCTACTGGCAAGTACCACTGTCTGAGCGGGCTAAAGAGGTGTGCGGGTTTGTGGTGGATGGCAGTACTTACCGTTGCAACGTGATGCCATATGGTCTGAAAAATGCACCGGCCACTTTCCAGAGCTTAATGAACGACATCGTAGCAGACATCCCAAACTGTACTGTCTACCTTGATGACGTGATCATTTATGACATCGATTTCCAAAGTCACTGTGAGCACATAGAAGCCATATTTAGTCAACTTAGTAAAGCAGGCTTGGTGGTTAATCTGGGCAAGTGTGACTTTGTGCAAGCCACGGTGCAGTATCTGGGGTTTGTGGTTGGGTTAGGGCAGGTGAGCCCGCCCCAACAGAAGATACAGGCTATCGACTTGTTCCCCAGGCCGACCACCAAGCGGCAGATCATGAGATTTTTGGGCATGATTGGGTATTACCGCCGCTTTATAAGAGGCTATTCTACTGTGTTAGCTCCTTTGACAGATCTACTAGCCAAAGATATAAAGTTCCGCTGGGCACCTGAGTGTGAGCAGGCGTTTCGAGTAGTTAAACACCTTTTATGCACTCACCCTATCCTCAGGGCCCCGGACTTTGAACGACCATTTCAGTTGGCGACTGATGCCAGCGGAGTAGGGGCTGGTGCCGTACTTTTGCAGACAGACGAGGAAGGTCTTGAGTATCCAGTCAGTTTCTTTTCAAAGAAATTTAATTCAGCACAGAAAAACTATTCGGTTGTTGAAAAGGAACTGTTGGCAATCGTGTTAGCGCTCAGACACTTTGAGGTCTATGTTCCTGCCTATGGGCCAGTCGTGGTAGTGTATACCGACCACCACCCGCTTAAATTCCTCAATCAATTATACAAACGGAATATGAGGCTGACCAGATGGTCGCTCATGTTGCAAGAGTACAACTTAGACATTCGCCATATTGCCGTTTGTGAGAATGTGATTGCGGAGTGTTTGTCGCGGGTGGAGGATCCGGGGTAGGCTACCACAGTATGTTGGTATAGCCTCCTGTCTTGGCTCGCGGTGTATTTTTGCGCTGGTGCTTGTTGGCTCGCATGTGTAGCATCAGCGTAGGGTCGCAGGGCAGGAGTTGTTGGCTTTGATTAGAAGAAAATTAGGCTACATCTATAGTAGCCGCCAAAAACAACATTAAAATAAAATATGAAAAATTAAATAAAAACTTTCTTTTTAATAATTAATTTTAAGATAATATTGTAGCTGAGTACTGAGTGCAGATGATTTTCTCTCAGTAGGCTGTGCTTCTTAAAGCTCGCTCTGGGAGCACAATGTTATGAATTAATGTATTATATTTGGGAAGGGTGATAAGATTTTGTTTTATATAAAATGTTGTTGTATTTTTTTTGAGGAGACTGAGCTTGCATTCCATGAGTGGCAGAGTGGTTAGGAGTGGCAGATTCTAGCGACATTCTGCCTGTTCAGATATGGGCTCATGGTTGAGTGTCCCATATCTTGGGGGGGGTGTGACGCCTCCCGGCGTTAGCAGAATGGTTGCGTGGGGCATTGCAGCTCGCTAGCGCTCGCCAGGATGGGGGGATGGGCTACAGTTGTCCTAGAATGATCTGCTTTATGTAATTAGTGTCGTGTTGCCACAGCCAGTCTAGAAATGGTCTTTGTTTTGGTCTGTGACCGCGCCTTATATTTTATATTCGCTATAATATAAATGTTGCTTGTGTGGGAGGCGAGCGAGAGAGGGTGAGGGAGTACACCTGGCAGCGGGGTGAGCTATGACGCGGCTCGCTTGGGCGTTGACGGCGTTGGCGGCCAGGTGGTCAACTAGTCCCTTCCCATCGCGGCCTCGTGTTCTTTACCAGCTCAGAGCTTGCCTGACACGCGTATCGCCTACATCCTTTGCAATTCTGTCCCCCATACTCGCCACTTTGCATACTATTTCTCTCTCTCGACTTCTCCTTTCTCATTCTCTAATCTTTATTAAACTCAACATCCCTTCTGGTTTCAGCATAGACGTTCACCGTCGACCAGTCGTATTGTACGCGAAGCTCTCAGATATTTCCATGTATTAGGTTAAGGAGGTATTATGCTTTATTGAGGTTAGAGAGACGGACTTTTCCGTATGTGTCCTGTCTCGGGAAGGTTGTAGACCGGTATATGTCTCCCTGGCAAGGTGTTGAGTGATTCTGCTTGGTTATTTAAAGCTAGACTAGGGGTAAGGTTACTGTGTCGTTGTCTCCAATGTGTGCAGTGTTAGCTAAGCCCTGCACGACATCGACAGGTACTGTGGGAGCCTAAGTTGTCTTCGGGTGGGTTTACTTTGCGAGCACAGCGCTGTGGTGTGAGAGGGCCATAGCCTATCCCTCACAACATAGTGCTGCCTCTTTGTGTTGACTTCTGAGGGATCGCCAGGATAGAGCTAGGTACTAGAGACCTAGATTTATCAAGAGAGCATCCCCGTCATATAACGTAATCTTCATTATACCACCTTCGGACAACGTTAGGCTACGAACGCATGCTCACCCATTGTTGCCCTGCCTTGATACCCCAGCTAGACTTTATTAACTGAGCAGAGACTGGTTAGAGATAAGCCCCCATTATTATATGTATGCAACATTATTATTCACTGCACTTTTGAGCCGAGGTTGTTGTTGAGTTGCACAACCCTAGTAGGCTGTTGCGTTGTGTCACGAAGCATTTCTTTAGTTGTCGAGCATTACTACCTTTGCGCAGTCTTTATTATTCGCCTGCCTATTATTACTATATGTCCTAGCATTTATTGTGACCCGTATTCTGCATTATAATTGTTCAAGATTCTTTACGAACATCTTCCCAGCATCAGACTTATTTCAGAAGTTTCCAGTTGGTGTTGCAGGACTAGCATTGCACTTTCTTTAATACAGGAGTGCCAGTTATTTGAGTATCTACCGTAACGTTAATTAATCACGTTAACTATCTTTTCTTTGTGTAACATAATCGAGTAATCTTTTACTGTTTGAGAATAGGCTGTTTCATTGAGTGTCAGCCTAGTGTGTGTGCACCAGTTACCGAGTCATAGGATACCTTGTTGTCCAGGCACGACTCAGGGTGGTAATGGTGTTTTGTTTTCCTGTGTTTAAGGCAGGGGTTGGATCTAGTGTTACCGTTGTTGCGTTTTGCCATTATCTAGTCCAATGTTGAAGAGCCCTGTGTCTTTGAGAACCTGGATCGTAACATCCCACACAGGTCCAGATCGATAAAGACTATAAGATGAGGCAGAAAGCCTGGAGACTGGCGTCCCAATACTTACTCATCCGCCAGCTTGCGGCCTCTCTGGCCAGCACGACTGAGTCAGTAACGGACGCCGGGACCCAGAAGGCTCTCTCTCTGATTAGGCGCCTTCTTCTCCAATACTCCATTCAGTCTCTCGGCGACATCCGGGCTGCTCTCTTTGAGGTGGTACGGGTCCATCAAGACCTAAGGGTGTACTTGGTTTGGAGGCTCCCTGCAGAGATCGGTAGGAGACTGATATTATCAAATGTTTTCACCAAAACCCTAGCCTCAGACGATGCCTGGCGCACTGTCAATTTCCTTCTAGACTCACAACCTGCCACTACTTCTAAGTCAAAGAGTGAGCATTCAGTTCAATCTAAATTTAATGCTAAGAGTGCCTTTCGTGGTCAATCCCAGTCATTTCAGTCATCAAAAACTTACACAGCCCCTGCGAATAACGGGACGTCTCGTGGACGAGGTCAATCCAGGGCTAGAGGTCGTTGGTTTAGGGTTCAGTCTAGGGGTAAACCTCGGTAGCCTAGTGATGGTAGCAAGGCCTCTCATCCCCCCCACCCAAAAATCAGAGTTACAACCCTACTCTTCATAAAACTGAGACACCACAAGGCTCTCTCACTCCCAGTGCCAAGGCAAGGCGAGACGGAACCGAGAGTAGTACTGCCGGACAACACCAGTCAGGTGACTGGCAACTTCCGAGATTGTCATCGGGCATGGCCCCGGCGAACATGGGCGAGGACAGTAGTCCGCAAAGGCCTCTCCTGGCGGTGGTCCCGGCGACCCCGTTTACGTATCCCCACAGAATTCAATCTTGTTTCATTGGAGGTAGGATTCGTCATCAAAGAGATGGCCCAAAAGCAGATTATTATCCCCAGTCCTCTGTCACAGCCCGTGTTCACATCCCGGTTGTTCCTGGTGCCAAAGAGGAAGAGTGTTCAGATGAGGCCAGTTGACGACCTCTCTTATCTCAACACCCATATTCACAATCAGTCGTTCAGGATGCTGACTGTGAATCAGATCAGATTGACACTCCCGCCGCAGGGTTGGATGTGTTCCATCGATCTGACTGAAGCCTATTGGCATGTCTCTTATCAACAAACGTTTTCAAAAGTATCTAGCTTTGTGCAACGGGGATCAAACGTTTGTATTTCAAAGAATGCCCTTTGGATTAAATCTAGCACCCAGAATATTCACAAAATTAGTCCGACAGACTTTGCTACCACTACTCAAACAGGGGATCATGGTGTTATGGTACCTAGACGATTGGTTAATAGTAGCACAATCCAAAATAATCTGCCTCAAACATGTACAACTAATGTTAAATCATGTAGCTGCCATGGGGTTCAAGGAGAACTTAGCAAAGTCCTCCTTGATCCCCACCAGGAAAATTCAGTGGGTGGGCCTTATCTGGAATACTGAGTTCCTCACTCTAAGTCAGAGCGAAGACAACCGTCAGAGATTTCGGAGGAAACTCGTTCGGTTTCTTCATTCTCTGACAACAACGAGGGGGATCTGGGAATCTCTGGTGGGCTCACACAATTGGATACAGCTGACGGTCCCGTTAGGTCGTCTGAAGGTAAAACAAATAATTTTGGAAGGAAACAGGTGCTTTCCGCTGTTGCCAGCGGAAACACTGAGGAAAATTCCAACTTTAATCCACAACCTACTGGCAGCTTGGGTGAAGCCAGAAGTAATACACTCCTCTTTGACATGGACAGCTCCTCCTCCGACGGTCTGGATAGATACAGATGCATCAGGTACCCTGGGATGGGGTTACCAGTCAAACCTAGGTCATTAGGGTCAGGGTCTATGGTCCAAATCAAATCACCTTTATATCAATGCCAAGGAGTTGTTAGACCCACTATTCTTTTACAGGAGCACAGCATGAGCCAGGCGGGAAAGCTTCTAGCCTTCAGAATGGACAATCTGACTGCAGTGACATGCATTCAGAAACAAGGGTTGTCGGAAAAGATCTTCCGACTAGCTGCGAGGCTAGAGATTTATCTTCATGCAACATATCTGCCCGGCGTGGCGAACGTGTGGGCAGATGCTCTGTCTCGGAGACAGAGCACTCAAGTAGAATGGGCTCTCAAGCAAAACATCTTTCAAGAGATGATTGCTTATCCCTACCATCCACAAGTGGACTTGTTCGCGTCAGAGGCAAACCACAGGCCGCCTCAGTACCTCACACGTTGGAGTCAGACTCCGGCGGGGGGTCCAGACGCATTTCTGGTAAAGTGGAACAAATGGAGCTCCATTTATCTGCTTCCGCCTCCAGATGCATCCTTAATGTGCAAAGTAGTTCACACCTATGGGGTTATCGAGGCATGGTCTCGATGATCGCGCCGTTGTGGCCGGCTCAAGTTTGGTACAATCAATTAAAGACGTGGTGCGAGAACCCGGTGTCGCTCCCGATCTCGTACTTCAATTTAGACACAATTGGAAACCTCAAGACCTCGCTGACTTTTGCCTTATGGATATTCAGAAGTCCAAATGGCTAGGCCAGTTTGGAGAAGCCATGACTCACAAGTTGATTGATCAGTATGCTAAATCAACTCAAAGACAGTATCAATCTCATTGGAAGTCGTTTACTACCTGGATCGTAGAAACAGATCAACAGAAGTCCTCGGTGGCTCTGGTGTTTAATTATTTAAATTACCTATTTGAAATGCAAAAGTTGTCAGTTGTCACATTAAGAAATCACCTCACAGCAATTCGGACACCTTTTTTCGATTTAACTGGTCTGTCCGTGGCAGAAGCGGAGGAGAATGGGTTCATGCGGTCTTGCTTCTGGCTTCGCCCTCCTCCTCGTCAACTCACACCCACCTGGTCTCTTGAGCTAGCCCTTGAAATGCTTCACTCCCGTAAATATTGTCATAATCCTACTTTCGAGTTAAGACTTAGGAAAGCCATTTTTCTAATGGCATTAGCCACGGGTGACAGGGTGGCTGAGTTGGCGGCGATGAGTTTGGAGCCATCTTACTTAAGATTTTCGAGGCGCAACATGAGTGTACATCTTGCACCTTCTCCTAATTACATTGCAAAGAATGAACACAGTAATCATGTTTTTACAGAGTTTGAAGTTCCTGCCCTGAAACAGGGTAATAAGCACCATTTACTTTGCCCGGTGCAATCACTTATTTTATTTATGCGGGAATCTCGGCCAGCACAGGCGGGATCCCTCTGGGTTTCGCGGACAGGTAAAAGGCTCCAAATACGCCAGCTAGCCGCGTTATTAGTCGAGGTAATTCGAGAGAGTACTCCAGGCGCTTTGGCTAGGTCACACGATTTCAGGAAGGGGGCTGCATCACTCAGATTCCTACATAATTACTCACTCGAATACATTCAACAGACCAAGTTATGGTCATCTAATCATATCTTCTTAACACGTTACCTGTCCGTGAATCTCATGAAACCTTCTCGTACATGTATAGCATTAAGGCAGAGAGTCTAGATTTATGCTATTTTTGGGTAAAGAAAGGGGGGGGGGGGGTGTATCCGAGCTAGGGCCTCTAACCTGCCTTTTATGTGATACAATATATGACGAGAATGAAGGTCATGTGATATCCCATTCCTTAGACTAAAATAAGTCTAGTCAGGACAATTTGTATGTTTACTTTTTGTATGGCAATAGAGTTTCCATTATGCTCATTAATCTTAAGGATTAGGATTAAAAGCAAGAGTACAAATATTTTGTAATACGGTACCTGTAGGCCATATATGTATAGGCCACCATATTATCAGTATTTTCGAAGAGATGAGATATTTATTTATTTATGTATTCATAAGCTAAAAATGTATAGTTTATGTGTTTCACCAACTGCTCTGTGAAACATAAAGGTGCTAACACCACAGGCTACCTTTAAGGGGAGGTTTTTAGTTTGTTTCCTACTCCTCCAGCAATCTTAAAATTTCACCCCCTTGACCCCCTTTCAAGATAAATTTGTACATTTTTTGGTAGAAAAATTTCCCGGCCGAAGGCCGATTACTCTTAAATTACAGGCTCGCTATCGCTCGCCAGGATAAAATCGACACCTAAATAGCACGAAAGGTCTTAAAATTGACAGAATGGGGCAGAAATCCTTAAAATCACCAAACTAATGGGGCAAACATCTTGAAATCTCAAAAGTAACGGGGCTAGACATGAGGGAGAAAGAGGTCAAGAAAAAAGTCCCTCAAGTGGAAATCTCCCCTTAACGAATGCCGCCTGTAAATCTTTTATATTGTTTATTATTAAACTACGATCTTTTTAGTACATGTTTCTTTGGACCTTCGTAATTTATTAGTGGTTATTGATGTTCATGATGAATGTCCCCCTACAGTCTTGAGATATCAGGTGCATCGTCAATGATGAAGGGGCCACTAATAAATTATAGGTTTGAGTCCCTGAAGGGAAGAAGGAAAACCTAACATATTGTAGTGGCCCCGGAATCATTGACGATTTTGGCCCTCCCTTCCATCCCCTTCCCATTCATCTGCTATGTTTTGAGAGTCTTGATATATCAGATAAGGAGGAACAAGCGCTTCGATGAGTGAAGCGAAGTGTACCCAAACAGCAGACGCATGAGAAGCGCAATGCTAAGATCAAGTTTAATCTTTTTATTTTATTATTTTTTGCTAGTTTTTTCTGGTACCACACCCACATCATAGAGGACGAGTCCGTGAGTGGTTTTTAAGAGTGTTTCACTCACGATGTGTGGCAATCGTATTTTGATCTCTCCCGGGCGGGAAGTTTGAAAAGACAAGCTTGAGTTCAAAGATTGGCCATAAACAATGTTAAGGCGCATCGTCAATGATTCCGGGGCCACTACTAAATATTAGATTTTCCTTCTTCCCTTCGGGACTCAAACCTATAATAATTTGTTTCGAAGTCAAGTAGTGTCTTAATTTACATACGTTCAGTACCGTGTGTATGCTAGTCGCAGTAACTATTATTTACCTTGAGTGAAGCCATATTTAGAGCTTTTCGATATTTACCTTCAGGACACTACTTATTGTGATTGAGACTTAACATCTCTGTGTATTATTATTTGTATGTTCATTTATTAGCATACTTATTATTTATATGTTCATTTGATAACATTATTATTATTTGTGTTCCTTTAGTAACATAGTTAGTATTCATATGTTCATTTAGAAACATTATTATACCCCTTATGTTTCGTCAGTAACCATAACTATATTTATGTGTTATTGATACTTATCTGCTAACATCGTCTGATTATGTACCCTAGCTATTAAGGAATAACACTTGTTAACCTTTACTGTGTATTTTGTGTCCATTGATTATTATTGAGTGTGATTATTAAACCAAGGTTAGTAACTTCCCAGCGGAGAGGAATCCAAGTTGTTGATTGATGCTATTTCCTAAGGTGGAAACCTCAATCAGATTATATCACGTTTTATTATAACGTGGCATAACACACAGAGTAGGGGTGGGATTGTGTTGCAAAACGGGTGCTACTTGCTCTACGAAGAGGGGGTGGTATACATTGAGAGAGCTCTGAGGAACACTGATTATTGTAATAGCGGTAGAATAGTGAGAGAGATGCAACATTGCGGCGAAGAGAGAGAGACTGAAGAGAATTGGTAAGTGGACGTGAGTTAATGAGATGGAAGGCTTTCTTTTCTACTTTGTCTAGAAGTGGTGTGTGAGAGGATCCTCCCCACACGTGTGAACAATACTCAATACATGGACACACTGTACCCCTGTACAGAGCAAGAAGCTGCCAAGGGGTAAAGAACCCCCGGAGACAGTTGAGCACACCCAGCTTCTGGGAAGCTCTTTTAGCAAGAGTGGCAATATGATCTTTACAAGAGAGATCAAAAGAAAAAGAGACACCGATAATATTAAGAGAAGATGAAGGGTTAATTTGTATGTTGTTATGTAAGTCATAGTTTTCTGGAAGGGGCAATGGGTAGACAGATGGAGAAATTGAGTTTTGGAAGTATTGAAAGTAACAAGGCTTTATCTGCCACAATTAGAGATAATAGAGCGATCAGAAGATAGGTGCTTTATGGCCTCCTTACGTGAGTTTTGGAGTTCCTGCTGTGAATGATGTTGTGGAAGGCTATTGAATAGTGTAATGTAGAATCGTTAGCTTATGAGTGAATGGGGCTGGTTGTGCAGTTGAGAAGGTCGTTAAGTGCGGGAGAGGGTGCAACAGAGGAAGAGGGTTGTAGTAACACTGAAAGCAGTAACAAGAAATAGGGTGGTCAGTATGGAAGTAAAGAAGTCCTTGCATGATAGTGTGGTAATCCCAACATTGACATACGGGAGTGAAGCATGGACGTTGTTGGAGAGACACAAACCAAGAGTGAGAGTGGTGGAAATGAGTTACTTGAGAAATGCGTGCGGAGTTACATGGAGGGATAGACAGACGAATGAGGAAGTACGAGAGCAGTGAGGTGTGGACATAGATGTGCTGGAAAGTGTGAAAAGGAACACCTTGAGATGGTTCGGCCATGTGGAACGTATGGGAAGCGAGAGAATGACCAAGAGAGTGTACAAGAGTGAAGGTGGAAAGATGGAGTTAAGAAGTATTAGTGTGAAAGCGGGGCTGGATTGGGGGAGGGGCGTCAACTGACTGGGGACAGAGGTGCATGGCGGCGATTCGTTCGTGGCCACCCCTTCGGGGATCACGGCGTCCGGCAATAGATAGATACAGTAGATAGATTTTCAATTATATGCTGACTGTCCTGGAGGATGGTCACTGTGCACACTGGAGAACTGCCATCTAATACACACAACTTGACTATGTTGATGTAAATGTATTGACCTCCTCCCCTCCCCCCCCCCCCCCACAACACACACATGTAATTTTCTCCCTCGTGCTCAACAATCTGATGTTGTGTCAGAGAGAAAGAGATAAGCATACCATTGAAAACCAGCTCATAACAAGTAACAGTAAAATTAACCGATTATTATGAATCCCCCTTGGCTAACCATGAAGGCATTGAAGGCAGCGGTGTCGGCGTCGATGGCAGGGATGAGGGTGGTGGCAGCATTGTGGAGGGTTGGGATGAGTCGTCGCATGGTGGCGTCCAGTCCCTCCCACTGGCGCTTCCCATATGACATTTGGCCCACCATGGCACCCAGTGCTGCACCCTGGGGACACAACAACAAGAAAGTTCAATCTGGGCCTTGGGCATAAAGCGAAGCTAAATAATAATGTTATTTTATAATAACCTAACTTTTGCATTCTAAAAACTAGTATTATATAAATATTCAAATATTTCAATAAATATTAACAATGATGCTAGAGTATAAACATGCTAAACATTGATGACATAAAGCTTAATATAAGCTTTTGTGGAATGGAAGTGTCAACGGGTGGATGGAATACATTCTCCTTCGTCGACCTAATAAAAATCTGGATGGATGGGACTCGTTAGCCTTGTTGGCAACCCGTCTAGGGGAGTAAGCCTTATGCAAATCCTTACTGCCTACCTAAGGGTGAAGCACGTTCGTGAAACGACGCCACTGTTGGAAAAATAGTGCTAAAAAGATACATAGAGGGCCTCAGAGTCGGACAGACCCTAAGTTAAAAGGTCAATCCTGTTAAGTCCTTGAATAAACTGTAATGGGTTGTCCTTCTCATGGGGGACAGGTCTGCTTGGGGGCATTTTGTGTATGACCACCCTCATAAAGGGGAGTAAGGCGTCCGGCAATATATACTGCAGATAAATATATTAATATCAGTATCAGTGATCACTAAGAATCAGCAATAGTGCAAAGCTGAGTTGAGGTTTTGTATTATGTGGACTCCTAAAATATCAGCCAAGCTGTCAGGTAGTTCAATCCAGGTTAAATTATAAATGTTACTGAGCATGCAGAAACTATGCAAGTTATTCTCCTACTGCTTTAATATTTTAAGTAAAAAAAAAAAAATCTTATGTCTGGCAACATTTTAGGGTAGTTATAAGTATAATTACGATTGGGAGGGAGGTGAGGTATGGTAGCTGAGGTGAGATGTGGAGGTGTGGTAGCGGAGGTGAGGTGTGGTAGCTGAGGTGAGATGTGGTAGCTGAGTTGAGGTGAGGTAACTGCGGTGAGGTGTGGTAGCTGAGGTGAGGTGTGGAATCTGAGGTGAGACGTGGTAGCTGAGGTGAGGTGAGGTGTGCTGGTGTGGTACCTGATGTGAGGTGTGGTAGCTGAGGTGAGGTGCGGAGGTGTGGTAGCTGACGTGAGGTGTGGAGGTGTGGTAGCTGACGTGAGGTGTGGAGGTGTGGTAGCTGAGGTGAGGTGTGGTACCTGATGTGAGGTGTGGTAGCTGATGTGAGGTGTAGATGTGGTAGCTGAGCTGAGGTGAGGTGTAGAGGTGTGGTAGCTGAGGTGAGGTGTGGTAGCTGACGTGAGGTGTAGAGGTGTGGTAGCTGAGGTGAGGTGTGGTATGGTGGCTGACGTGAGGTGTGGTGCCTGATGTGAGGTGTGGTAGCTGACATGAGGTGTATATGTGGTAGCTGACCTGAGGTGAGGTGTAAAGGTGTGGTAGCTGACGTGAGGTTTGGTAGCTGAGGTGAGGTGTAGATGTGTGGTAGCTGAGGTGAGGTGTAGATGTGTGGTAGCTGAGGTGAGGTGTGGTAGCTGAGGTGAGGTGTGGTAGCTGAGGTGAGGTATGGTGGCTGACGTGAGGTGTGGTGGCTGACGTGAGGTGTGGTAGCTGAGGTGAGGTGTAGAGGGTGTGGTGGTGTTGGGTAGCTGAGGTGAGCCATGGTGGCGGATGTGAGGTGTGGTATCTGAGGTGAGGTGTGGTAGCTGAGGTGAGGTGTGATAGCTGGGGTGAGGTGTGGTAGCTGAGGTGGGGTATGGCGGTGTGTGTGGTAGCTGAGATGAGGTGTGGTGGCTGAGGTGAGGTGTGGTAGCTGAGGTGAGGTGAGGTGTGGTAGCTGAGGTGAGGTGTGGTAGCTGAGGTGAGGTGGGGTAGGTGAGGTGAGGTGTGGTAGCTGAGGTGAGGTGTGTGTGAGGTGAAGTGTGGTAGCTGAGGTGAGGTTAGGTGTGGTGGCTGAGGTGAGGTGTGGTAGCTGAGGTGAGGTGGGGTGGCTGAGGTGAAGTGTGGTAGCTGAGGTGAGGTGTGGTAGCTGAGGTGAGGTGTGGTAGCTGATGTGCGGAGTGGATGTGTGGTAGCTGAGGTGAGGTGTGGTAGCTGATGTGAGGTGTGGTGGCTGAGGTGAGGTGTGGAGGTGTGGTAGCTGAGGTGAGGTGTGGTGGCTGAGGTCAGGTGTGGTAGCTGAGGTGAGGTGTGGTGGCTGAGGTGAAGAGTGGTAGCTGAGCTGAGGTGAGGTGTGGTGGCTGGGGTGAGGTGTGGTAGCTGAGGTCAGGTGTGGTAGCTGAGGTGAGGTGTGGTGGCTGAGGTGAGCTGTGGTAGCTGATGTGAGGAGTGGATATGTGGTAGCTGAGGTGAGGTGTGTAGGTGTGGTAGCTGATGTGAGGTGTGAGGTGTGGTAGCTGAGGTGAGGTGTGGTAGCTAAGGTGAGGTGTGGTAGCTGAGGTGAGGTAACTGACTTGAGGTGTGGAGGTGTG
The DNA here is from genome assembly GCA_032716605.1 of Paralithodes platypus. Lineage (NCBI taxonomy): Eukaryota > Metazoa > Arthropoda > Malacostraca > Decapoda > Lithodidae > Paralithodes > Paralithodes platypus. The sequence goes on along the minus strand of CM064511.1, from coordinate 11,130,733 downwards.
GTAGCTGAGGTGAGGTGTGGTGGCTGACGTGAGGTGTGGTAGCTGACGTGAGGTGTGAAGGTGTGGTAGCTGAGGTGAGGTGTGGTAGCCGATGTGAGGTGTGGTGGCTGAGGTGAGGTGTGGAGGTGTGGTAGCTGAGATGAGGTGTGGTAGCTGAGGTGAGGTGTGGTAGCTGAGGTGAGTTGTGGTAGCTGAGGTGAGGTGTGGTAGCTGAGGTGTGGTGGCTGAGATGAGGTGTGGTAGCTGAGGTGAGGTGTGAAGGTGTGGTAGCTGAGGTGAAGTGTGGAGGTGTGGTGGCTGAGGTGAGGAGGTGTGGTAGCTGAGGTGAGGTGTGGTAGCTGAGGTAAGGTGTGGTAGCTGAGGTGAGATGTGGAGGTGTGGTAGCTGAGGTGTGGAGGTGTGGTAGCTGAGGTGAGGTGTAGTAGCTGAGGTGAGGCGTGGTAGCTTGTGGAGGTGTGATGGCTGAGTTGAAGTGTGGTAGCTGAGGTGAGGTGTGGAGGCTGAGGTGAGGTGTGGTGGCTGAGGTGATGCGTGGTAGCTTGTGGAGGTGTGATGGCTGAGGTGAAGTGTGGTAGCTGAAGTGAAGTGTGGTAGCTGAGGTGTGGTGGCTGAGGTGAGGTGTGGTAGCTGAGGTGAAGTGTGGTGTCTGAGGTGAGGTGTGGTAGCTGAGGTGAAGTGTGGTGGCTGAGGTGAGGTGTGGTAGCTGAGGTGAAGTGTGGTGGCTGAGGTGAGGTGTGGTAGCTGAGGTGAGGTGTGGTGGCTGAGGTGAGGTGTGGTAGCTGAGGTGAGGTGTGGTGGCTGAGGTGAAGTGTGGTGTGGTGGCTGAGGTGAGGTGTGGTAGCTGAGGTGAGGTGTGGTGGCTGAGGTGAGGTGTGGTGGCTTAGGTGAGGTGTGGTGGCTGAGGTGAGGTGTGGAAGTGTGGTAGCTGAGGTGAGGTGTGGTGCCTGAGGTGAGGTGTGGTGTGGTAGCTGAGGTGAGGTGTGGTAGCTGAGGTGAAGTGTGGTAGCTGAGGTGAAGTGTGGTAGCTTGTGGAGGTGTGGTGGTTGAGGTGAAGTGTGGTGTGGTGGCTGAGGTGAAGTGTGGTGTGGTGGCTGAGGTGAGGTGTGGAGGTGTGGTAGCTGAGGTGAGGTGTGGTGGCTGAGGTGAGGTGTGGTAGCTGAGGTGAGGTGTGGTGGCTGAGGTGAAGTGTGGTAGCTGAGGTGAGGTGTGGTGGCTGAGGTGAAGTGTGGTCGCTGAGGTGAGGTGTGGTATCTGAGGTGAGGTGTGGTGGGTGAGGTGTGGTAGCTGAGGTGAGGTGTGGTAGCTGAGGTGAAGTGTGGTGGCGAAGTGAGGTGTGGTAGGTGAGGTACAAAGGTACAAAGGAGTACAAAGGAAATCAAGCAACAACAGATCCAGTGACCCTTCTAGGTTGCTTGTCCTCCAAAACACTGAGGATCAAGTGTCCAAACAGTGGTTTAGAGTGGGTAAGGGAACATTGGAAAGGGAATTACTGCCCTGGAACTAATGTCCGTGGCAGGATTAGGAAGTTAGTAGGGGACAGATGGGTTAGTAACTGAGGGTGGGATAAAATAAAGTTATTCATTTACAAACGCAGTCAGTCGCGGGTTTGATGCGAGATATTTGTCTAGGCGGAGTTTAAATGAATCAACGGTGATGCTGTCTATAACGTTTCGGGGAAGCCCATTCCACAAGTTGACAACTCGATTGAAGAAGAAATTCTTAGATTCGTGCGAGTTAAAAGATTTACCAATAATTTTGCAACCGTTTCCCCGCGTGTAATTAGATTGGTCGATAGTGAAGTACTTACTACAGTTCATATTGTCGATGCCTTTGATGATTTTGAACACTTGAATTAAGTCGCCTCTTAATCTGCGCTGGGTTAAAGGAAATAGATTTAATTCTCTAAGACGCTCTTCGTATGGTTTGTTCTTTAGGCTAGGTATCATTTTGGTAACTCTACGTTGAACTCGTTCTAGCTTGTTTATATCTTTTTGGTAATAAGGGCACCAGGATTGAACGCAGTATTCCAGAAGAGGGCGGACTAAGGAATTGTAAAGGGTTAGGATAACTTCTTTGGATTTATGCTCAAATGACCTGCCTATAAAGCCAATTATTTTGTTTGCCTTCTTAACAACTTCTGAACATTGTTTACTCGGTTTTAGGTTACTCGATATTGTTACTCCCAGATCGGTTTCTCTATTTACATTCTTAAGCTGA
>CM064511.1:11028428-11128416 GCA_032716605.1 Paralithodes platypus | reverse complement strand
CAATACGGAGATGGTGGATCAATGTTATTGTTGTTACGTCAAGACGAACGTGATTGTGTGAAAAGCTCCCGATATTGTCAACATGCGTCGGACTAAATTCGCTCCACTGGAAGGCGTCCATCACAACTAAGCCAGTTGACGTTAGCCTAGCTCTGACACAACTGACCAGTCTAACCGATTGAAAACCTGCACTACATTTAATAGATGCTTGGGAAATTTCTAGTAGTTAAAAAAAATGAAAAAACCAAAAAATACAGTAGCCGAGACCTAGACGTTTTTCGGCCAGATCGCCCAGATACGACCTCCGTCCTTAGGAAAGACTGCCCGGGGGCCCCGAGGGTTTATGCATGAGTTTTAGTGCCACATGAGTGTTGCATGAGGCTCTTGGTGCTAGTCTTTATAATAATCATACCCTTCTCACCTTCATCCCCTCCCCCATCTATGATTCTCGAGGTAGAAACACATAGTTTCTTATTAGGAGGGGTGTCTGTTTCAATTTGTTGCTAACAAGGACTTTAAGTCAGTATTATATGTTTCATTAATACCAGCAAAAGTTCCAATATTTTTCAATCATAATACCTACATACAGATCAAAACACAAAATTAATTCACATCCTTTCACAGTAAGGTATTTTGGTCACCACATCCCTCACACCCCCAAACGCTGCCGCTGGGTACCCCTCCCACCTCCTGTAACCCCCTCGCTTCCCCCTCCCTCACCATCCCTCCCTCCACCCCATAAAACGTGTTCACAACTCCCTATCCCCACCGCCATCACTGTGTACCAATAAATTGATGGTAACTTAATTGTGCTGCCCTCTCAAAAAAAAAAATTTTGGGAGGAATCTTAGACAGACCAAGGCTGTATCTATTATCCATCAATCTGTCCCCACTGTACCACTATACGGGGGGCAATACACTCTGCTTACGCAGAGTTGAAAACAATAATAAAGTAGACGTGCCGTTTCGCCCAAAATCAAAACGGCATACCCACACTCTGCGATCCATTGCACCATGCATCACTACTAAGTCACTATCATCATTAATATCCCTCAGCACTACTACTATTATAATCAATCACTACTAACCTCTACACACCATCATCACTACTACTCTCATCATCACTACTACTCCTTCCTATCATTACTACAACTTTCACCATCATCACTACTATCTTACCAACATCAGCTAATACTGTCCCCCATCATCTTACACTCATCATTACTAATGTCAACCATCATGAATACTATTCTGACCATCATCAGCCTACTGCTAGTAAAACTGTCACCATCATATCTACTACTGTTATCATCATCACTACTGTCACCATTAGCACTGCTATCATAACCCGTGCCGTCCCTACTAACGTATCAATACATTATCCCCCACTATACTACCATCAACTTCTAATGTTTAACTTAAAAAAAACTAACTTAAACCTAACAAATGCGTCACAACCAGCTTTTTCACCCCCTGAACGATGGGCGGTTTCTAATGTGAGAGTGCTGTGACTCCTTCCCGGCATTAGCAGAATGGTTGCAATGTGGCATTGCAGCTCAGCTAGCGCATCGCCAGGATGGGGGAATAGCTACAGTTGTCCTAGAATGATCTGCTTTATTTCATTAGTTGTCGCGTTTGTTGGGCCACAGACATTCTAGAAGATGGTCTTTGTTTTGGTCTGTGTACTGCCGCCTTATATTTTATATTCGCTATTATAAATGTTGCTTGTGTGGAGCGCGAGCGAGAGAGTGTGAGGGAGTACACCCCGGCAAGCGAGGTGAGAGCTATGACGCGGCTCGCGTTGGGCGCTGACGGCGTTGGCGGCCGGGTGGTCACTAGTCCCTTCCCGTTGCGGCCTGGTGTTTTTTACCAGCTCAGAGCTTGCCTGACATACGTATCGCCTACATCCATTGCAATTATGTCCCCCATACTCGCTACTTTGCATACTATTTCTCTCTCTCGACTTCTCCTTTCTCATCTTTAATCTTTATTAAACTCACATCCCTTCTGGTTTCAGCTCTAATAATCCAAATTCACACAATATTTTGGTCTACTCTTAACTCATTTAAATCCAACTTCACTACTGCTTCAGTTTCAACTTCTAAATAATCCAAATGATAACAACATATTTTGGTCTACTCTTAACTCATTTAAATCCCACTTCACTACTGCTTCATCCATTCCACCATTAAAATCTCCGACTGGCACTCTTGTAAGTGACCCACGAGGTAAAGCTAACGTTCTTGCGTTCTTGCGGATATTTTCTCCACCAACTCAACCTTAGATGAAATAAATCAAGATGTCCCTGTACTTAATTTTAATTCACCTGAAATACCCTCACTTAAGATCCACACCAGACATGTCAAACTATTTTGCAGAATCTCTCTTAGATAAGGCTCCTGGTCCAGATGAAATTCCTCCAATAGTACTTAAGAATTGCTCCTTGGTGCTCGCTCCTGTATTGGCAAAAAAATTCCGTCTGTGTACTCATACCTCATGCTTCCCAGTACCCTGGAAAGAAGCAAACATCCAGTTCCTAAAAAGGTGCCTCTTCAGATCCATCAAACTACAGACCAATAGCTATAACTTCCACTCTTGGTAAAGTCTTTGAATTATATTAAATAATCACATAATTAGCATCTTGAGAATAATAAATTAATCAGGCAATATGTTGTTAGACGATTTCGATCAACTGCAGACATGCTTTGCCTTCTTACGCATCAAATCAACCAAGCTACAGACCAACATGGTGAACCACATACAATAGCACTGGAATATCAAAGGCATTTGATAGAGTCTGGCATCATCCTTATTGTCGAAGATGTCACCTAACGGCCTTGCATCATTAGTTCCACTAATTTCTTCTTATCTTCATAACAGAAAAATATGTGTAATGGTAGATGGCCTTTATTCGTCCTCAATAAATGCTGGTGTTCCCCAGGGATCAGTTTTGGCCCCAATTCTGTTCCTCATTCAGATCAATGATCTCATATCTACCACTCATAATCCAATACATTCCTACGGAGATGACTCAACACTCAACAGTTCCTTACATTTACCAATTCTTTCACCCAACCCGATCTTAAAATTCAAAAATAAACACTGCAATTTCTCTGAACCAGGATCTTTCTAGAATTAATGGATGGGTCAAAAGAATCTAGTTTCCTTTAATGCCAGACAACCAGTCACATTCAATTTTCTAACCCACAGAATCTCACTGACTCCCATATGTTTTTTAATTATGTAAATATTCCCACTCCCCCTAGTCTTGACATTTCCGGTGTAACACTAACTACTAACATGAGCTGGACACATTATGTTAGAAGCATTGCTAAGAATGCCTCTAACAAACTGGGACTCTTGTACAGATTTCGAGATTTCTTCATTGACGAGCATTGGCCGTGATATATAAAGTCATTTGCTTTCTCAGATGTATTACTGTTCCCTCTGTGGGGTGGAAGTTGAGTGTTTTCATTGAGGCAGTTGGATAAAATTCAAAAAAAAGCTTTTAGATTAATCAAAAACCCTGCAATCACACAGGACCTTCCTACCATTATGCATACGAAGAAACGTTGCATCCCTTGCATTATTCTACAGGTATTTTCACAGCAATTGTTCCGAGGAACTTGCTTCAATTGTGCCGCCTCTCCACAACTTTCCCCGTAGAACTAGGGCGGCTGAGGAGCGCCCATGAATTTACACTTTCTCCTCCACAATGCAGAACTTCTGCTTATCAGAATTCATTTATCCCCAGAGCTACTACTCTTTGGAATTCACTTTCCCTCGAATTGCTTTTCCACAAACTTACAATCTACAAATGGTTAAATCCAGTTGTTACAAACATTTTATGAATGAGGATGCCTTTAGGCACATGACCTTTTTGTTTTATCTGTGTTTTTCCTTCCTCCGTTCATTGTCTCTTAAAAAAAAAAAAAAAGAAAACGCATAGTCGTTCATCGTCGACCAGTCGTATTGTACGCGAAGCTCTCAGATATTTCCATTTATTAGGTTAAGGAGGTATTATGCTTTGTTGAGGTTTAGAGGACGGGACTTTTCCGTATGTGTCCTCTCTCGGGAAGGTTGTAGGCGGGTATATGTCTCCCTTGCAAGGTGATGAGTGAGTCTTCTTGGTTATCTAAAGCTAGCCTAGGGGTAAGGTTACTGTGTCGTTGTCTCCGATGTGTGCAGTGTTAGCTAAGCTCTGCACGACATCGACAGGTACTGTGGGAGCCTAAGTTGTCTTCGGGTTGGGTTACTTTGCGAGCACAGCGCTGTGGTGTGAGAGAGCCATAGCCTATCCCTCACAACATAGTGCTGCCTCTTTGTGTTGACTTCTGAGGGATTGCCAGGATAGAGCTAGGTACTAGAGACCTAGATTTATCAAAAGAGCATCCCTGTCATATAACGTAATCTTCATTATAACCCCTCGGACAACATTAGGCTACGAGCCGCATGCTCGCCCATTGTTGCCCTGCATTGATACCCCAGCTAGACTTTATTAACTGAGCAGACACTGGTTAGAGATAAGCCCCATTATTATATGTATGCAGCATTATTATTCACTGCACTTTTGAGCCGAAGTTGTTGTTGAGTTGCACAACCCGAGTAGGCTGTTGCGTTGTGTCACGAAGCATTTCTTTAATTGTCGAGCATTACTACCTTTGCGCAGTCTTTATTATTCGCCTGCCTATTATTACTATATGTCCTAGCATTTATTGTGACCCGTATTCTGCATTATAAGTGTTCAAGATTCTTTACGGACATCTTCCCAGCATCAGACTTATTTCAGAAGTTTCCAGTTGATGTTGCAGGACTAGCATTGCACTTTCTTTAATACAGGAGTGCCAGTTATTTGAGTATCTACCGTAACGTTAATTAATCACGTTAACTATCTTTTCTTTGTGTAACATAATCGAGTAATCTTTTACTGTTTGAGAATAGGCTGTTTCAGTGAGCGTCAGCCTAGTGTGTGTGCACCAGTTACCGAGTCATAGGATACCTCGTTGTCCAGGCACGACTCAGGGTGGTAATGGTGTTTTGTTTTTCCAGTGTTTAAGGATGGGTTGGATCTAGTGTTACCGTTGTTGCATTTTGCCATTATCTAGTCCAATGTTGAAGAGCCCTGTGTCTTTAACCCGGGAACTGCGGGGAGACTCTTAAGAGTTCCCCCGGTGACTGCGGGAGACTCTTAAGAGTGGTGAAAACAAAAATCACTTTTTTTACATCGAAAAAAAAAAAAAAAAAAAAAAAAAAAAAAAAAAAAAAAAAATTGGCCTGGGCCATGCAAATCTCAGTCCTCATACCTCCCCACTTCCTCCTCTCTCTTATACCTATTTTCCCTGTTATTCCCTTAGTTCTGAGGTATATTTTCGTGTTTACCATTATCGAGTTGCAAGCAGGGTGTTGTCATCACTGATGGCAAGCGATTGCAAATGAGAGAGAGGAGTATCGATCGACTGTCCAGTGGCCTTGGGGAAATTGGCGGAAAGCAGCTTGCCTCACCCATACATTATATAACTCGCGGGCTATATCTCGATTTGACCTCCAAACGCTGTTTTCACGCGTTTTGTTGTTTCAGGTTAATACCTTTATAACCAACCCATAATAGGCACATATGGATAAGTATTACGCTTAATTAGCGCGAGCAACATAAGTCCAGTTAAATAAGCTGGACTATGTGGGGTGCTCGACATAGGTCGAGTGGCAATTTCAGCACGTAATTTTGCTGAGAGAGAGAGACAAGTGGTGGCAGGAGAGTACTGAGCGTATGACTGCTCGCCACCGCGCGTGAACCTACTGACAGTCTCACTCCCCTCCTACTCCTCGCTATATAAGGAATTGTATGGGGAAAGTGCCTAATTACATGCTTTTTGTTCGCGTTGCACGGTTATTGCAAGAAAACTAGCCATCATAAAAGATCATTAGGGTGTCATTCGAAGCTCTGTTTATGCCTTTCAGATAGATACTTGTTTTACGTTCTGGGTCTTATTTAGGCATGAAAATGATCACGTTAACAGCCCTATTTTGGCTAAAAACACCCCGCTGGGCGGTACATATAACTATACCGCATAGGCCGCTCTTCAGGTGTTTATGGCACAATGAATATTTTAGCGACGGAAACACCTCAAATATGTCAGCACAGGGGGGCGTTCCAATTACCCCATGCGCACTTGTTAGAACCTGGATCGTAACAAATGGCGACCTTGCCAGGATCTTGTGAACTAAGATATAATTGCAGGATTGTTGTGGTCATTTGTTTTTTTGACGAATATAGTGTGCACGTTAGATTTTTTTTTGGCAAAGTAGTATAGCACTTGAGAGTCCTTCAGACATTTTTTGGCAAGTGAATAGTGCTACATAGAGGTTGGGTACTTCTTTTTGTTATAAATGTGAGCATTTTTGTGGACACCATGGGATACGAATCAGATCATACTGAGGGTTCAGGAAATGCAGGCTCTGATGGGCAGGTGCCAGGGGGGCTAGTAACTAGTGAGGAGGCCGCAAAGAAGTTTTGGAGGTGCCTATAACAGCTGAACGACTAGAGGGAGTTAGCAAGTATGGTCTACAGTGTTTGGCTCCCCTCATGGGGCTTAAGGTGGCTCATGGCATCAAGAAGAATGATTTGAGGGCTTGCGTACTGGGGGCGGCTAGTGAGGTCCAGGGTGGAGAGGGTGCTCGGGGACTTCTGTTCGAGCCCCCCCTCCACTCTACTCCCATCGGGACCTCTAGGATGCCGGAGTTTAGTACGTTCCCGCGGGGATAGCCGCTGGCAGGCGGTTTAGGATCGCTGGGTGGGCCTCCAATAGGTGCACCTCCTCCTCAAAGTTTCACTACAGAAATGCTCTTCCAGCTTGAGATGGCTAAGATGCAGGCTGAGCGTGAGGAACGTCTCGGTAAGGTTAAACAACAGAGATCTCGAACTCTCTAAGCTAAACAACAGACTGATCTCGAACTCGCGAGAATAAAATCCGAGTCGGAGGCGGACCAGTACCGTGCAGATATCGATCTTGAGAAGACTCGGGTGGAAACGACGGGGCAACGTCTCGTGGTGGGCCTGATCAGTCTTTGTCGCACCCGTTGAAGCTATTCCCTGTAATTGATGAGTCGTGGGTTACCAAATTTTCATGAGATTCGAGAAGAAGTGCCAGGAACACCAGTGTCCTGGGAAGTTGGCAGCCCTTGTTTCCCCTAGACTTGTGGGCAAGGGACTCAAGGCTTATGATGCATTGCCTATAGAGTCTTGTATTATCTATGAGGAACTCAAGGAGGCTGTCCTGAGAGCATACGAACTACAACCAGAGACATACAGGTTGAAGTTCCGGGGTGTTACCAAGGGTCGGGAGAGCACCTTTTTGGAACATGCCCGGGAGCTGTCCCGATGCTTTTGGGAATTGGCTGAGGTCGGAGAAAGCTACTACGTTTGACAACATTAAACAGTTGGTGCTTTTAGCGCAGTTTTTTCAAAAGCACGGGCGGCGACCTGACGTTAAACCTGAAAGAAAAGCAACTAAAAACTCTACAAGGAGGCACATGAGATGGCTGGCCTCCGTCTATCACTAATTCGTGGGTGCGGGTCTGCCCAGCATAGTGAGGCAGGTAACAAGGGGCGTGATGCCCCACCCCCCCGAGTTAGTGGTATACCTTATGCAAACATGTACAAGAGCCATGATACCAAGACTGACCACAAGACTAGCACCGTCCCGTTTAAGAAGGGCCGGGCCCTTCCCAGTACCAAGGGAAGCCCAAAGGGGAGTTGGTGTTATCATTGTCATAAAAAGGGGCACTTTGCAAGAGTCTGTCCTAGCAAACCACCTACAGCAGCTGTGTCTTTGGCCTGCAACATTGGTGTGTCTCCGAAGTCATCTGAGTTTGCCCGGGGCAGTTCGTCAGAGGCTGAGGCACAGCCAATGCAGAAGCACCTGGGAGGCTCGAACCCTGCTCAGGATGTTTTTTGCGACCATAGAGGGCGGGTTTGCGTGATGTGGGCGGGGCGCAAGCATGGAGTAGAGGTCTTGCGTGATACAGGTGCTTCCCAGACTCTGATGAAAAACTTGACTGTCTACCCTATAAACGCGGCTCGGGTGGTAGTGGTGCAGGGTATTAATGCACCTCGGTTATACCCGCTGTGGCAGTTGGAGTTGGAGGTGGATGGTGTGGCACGTGAATTGGATGTCGGGATTGTGGAGAAACTGCCAGTGGAGGGCGTCGGCCTTCTTCTCGGCAACGCTTTTGCAATCCCCGCTTCTGAGGTTCTACCCTTAGTCGTTGCCGAGAGGCCGGCCGACGTGAGTAGGGAAGAGCAAGAGTGGGTCGAACGGTGCCAAACACAACCCATGGCGTGTGTTGTCACCCGAGCTCGGGCAGCTAAAGTGTCACAGCCTAGTCCTCCGTCTTCAGACCAGCGGAGGAACGATCAACAGGAGCTGGAGTTGGTTTTAAGAGTTTTGACTCGGCGGCTCTCCTGGGTGATTCAGTATTAGCACCATTACTTAATTCTGGAGTAGCCCCTGGGCCTTTCATCGAGAGTGACGAGGCTGGGCATGACGAGTCTCCACGACAGCAACGTTATGTACATCGAGAGAGACAGAGGGAGCAGCCCAGTATCGGGGAAGGTCATGCATTGCTCCTGGAGCAGTTAGATCGCTTGGCACCCTCAGATATACGTCGGTTGCAACTAGAGGACCCTGAGCTCCAAACGTGTGCTAATGGAGCTGTAGAGCTCGACGAGGACGGCGATGCACAGCCAGGAGATTTTTTTTATTTAGAAGGAATCCTCTATAGGCGTTTTCAAGACCCTAAACGTAGTTGGCAAGAGGGGTCCGGAGTAGTGGACCAGTTGGTGGTGCCACGGGAGTGCCGGATAGCCTACTGAGTTTGGCGCATGACATACCACTGGCAGGACATCTAGGGGTGAGAAAAACGGTGGCGGCTTAGAAAAATTGTTTTGGTGGCCGGGGTTGAAGGGGCAGGTGGTAACCTGGATAGCAAGGTGTCATACGTGCCAGAGGGTTGGAAAACCTAACCAACAATTCCGAGAGCCCCGTTGCACCCCATTCCTCTCAGTGGACAGTAAGGTCATCATTGGTATGGTTGGACCCCTACCCCCTACTAGTGCCGGTAATAAATTTCTATTAACTATCATGGATGTGGCCACTCGTTATCCTGATGCATATCCAATGAGAAATGGCACGGCGAAAACTGTTGTCCGGAACCTGCTCTTGTATTGCTCGCGGTATGGTTACCCGCATGAGGTGCAATCGGACCAAGGATCTAATATTACAATCTAATCTGTTCAAACAAACTATGATTCAGCATGGCATCATCACTGTCGTCTCTTCTGCATATCAACCAGAGAGTCAAGGGGTGTTGGAGAGGTGGCTCGCCACGCTGAAAAGCATGCTTTGATGTTACTGCGCAGAGAACGGAAAGGATTGGGACCTTGGTCTGCCGTATGTTTTGTTCGCGGCAAGAGAAGTACCTGGAGAGAGTCTCGGTTTCAGTCCGAATGAGCTTGTTTTCGGGCACCAGGTGAGGGGCCCTCTCCACATGGTGAAGGAGATTTGGGAGGGTACCGCTAAGCCATGTTCTATGTTGAGATACGTCCTCGAGAGCAGAGAGAGAATGCTTAGAAGTCTGGAGCTGGCCGGGCGTAATTTGGTGAGTTCGCAGGCCCGTATGAAGGACAGGTACGATAATAAGGCGAAACTCCGGGAGTTTCAGGTAGGTCAAGTGGTGTTGGTCCTGTTGCCTTTGTCAGGTCATCCTCTGGCTGCCAAGTACGCTGGGCCTTATCGGGTGGTGTCAAAGGTCTCCGATCTAGATTACCTCGTTGCCACTCCAGACCGGAAGAAGCGTAACCAACTATGCCACATTAATTTGTTGAAGGAGTAATGTGAGGCGCCCACCTGAGTCACTAGCTGTCCCTGTGTTGACCTGCTGCGGTCATGGTGGAGAAGGAGAGGGGGGCAGCAATGATCGGTGGTTGGTAACTGGGATTGTCATGTCCCTTCTGATCAGTGGGCGGGGAATTCGAGCCAATGTGCACATGATGCTCTGGCGCACCTGCCGGAGGAACAGCAGGTGGCAGTGCAGCGCCTGTTCGATTCATACAACTGTATTTGCCGAGCACCCAGGCCTCACTACTCAAGCGGTGCATGATGTCGATGTAGGAGAGCACCCCCCCTTCAAGTCGATACCTTATCGGGTGCCACCCATTAAACTCCCAGCGCTCAGGGATGAGCTGGAGTATATGCTGGCGAGAGGCTTGATCGAGAAGGGTGCAGTACGGTGGACTTCTCCTGTCACTCTGCAGCCCAAACCTGATGGAAAAGTTCGGTTCTGCATTGACTTTAGGCGGTTGAACGGGTTGACCCCCACCAATGCATATCCTCTTCCCCGGGTGGATGACAGTGTGGATAAGATCGGGAAAGCAAGGTACTTGACCAAGGTAGACCTCGTCAAAGGCTACTGGCAAGTACCACTGTCAGAGCAGGCTAAAGAGGTGTGCGGGTTTGTGGTGGATGGCAGTACTTACCGTTGCAACGTGATGCCATATGGTCTGAAAAATGCGCCGGCCACTTTCCAGAGCTTAATGAACGACATCGTAGCAGACATCCCAAACTGTACTGTCTACCTTGATGACGTGATCATTTATGACAATGATTTCCAAAGTCACTGTGAGCACATAGAAGCCTTATTTAGTCAACTTAGTAAAGGAGGTCTTGGTGGTTAATCTGGGCAAGTGTGACTTTGTGCAAGCCACGGTGCAGTATCTGGGGTTTGTGGTTGGGTTAGGGCAGGTGAGCCCGCCCCAACAGAAGATACAGGCTATCGACTTGTTCCCCAGGCCGACCACCAAGCGGCAGATCATGATATTTTTGGGCATGATTGGGTATTACCAGCCGCTTTATAAGAGGCTATTCTACTGTGTTAGCTCCTTTGACAGATCTACTAGCTAAAGATAAAAAGTTCCGCTGGGCACCTGAGTGTGAGCAGGCGTTTCGAGTAGTTAAACACCTTTTATGCACTCACCCTATCCTCAGGGCCCCGGGCTTTGGAACGACCGTTTCAGTTGGCGACTGATGCCAGCGGAGTAGGGGCTGGTGCCGTACTTTTGCAGACAGACGAGGAAGGTCTTGAGCATCCAGTCAGTTTCTTTTCGAAGAAATTTTATTCAGCACAGAAAAACTATTCGGTTGTTGAAAAGGAACTGCTGGCAATCGTGTTAGCGCTCAGACACTTTGAGGTCTATGTTCCTGCATATGGGCCAGTCGTGGTAGTTTATACCGACCATCACCCGCTTAAATTCCTCAATCAATTCCACAACCGGAATATGAGCCTCACCAGATGGTCGATCATGTTGCAAGAGTACAACTTAGACATTCGCCATATTGCCGGTTGTGAGAATGTGATTGCGGACTGTCTGTCGCGGGTGGAGGATCTGGGGTAGGCTACCACAGTATGTTGATATAGCCTCCTGTGTTGGTTCGCGGTGTATTTTTGCGCTGGTGCTTGTTGGCTCGCGTGTGTAGCATCAGCGTAGGGTCGCAGGGCAGGAGTTTGTTGGCTTTGATTAGAAGAAAATTAGGCTACATCTATAGTAGCTGCCAAAAACATTAAAATAAAATATGAAAAATTAAATAAAAACTCTTTCTTTTTATTAATTAATTTTAAGATAATATTGTAGCTGAGTACTGAGTGCAGATGATTTTCCCTCAGTAGGCTTTGCTTCTTAAAGCTCGCTCTGGGAGCACAATGTTATGAATTAATGTATTATATTTGGGAAGGGTGATAAGATTTTTTTATATAAAAATGTTGTTGTATTTTTTTTGAGAGGAGACTGAGCTTTCATTCCATGAGTGGCAGAGTGGTTAGGAGTGGCAGATTCTAGCGACATTCTGCCTGTTCAGATATGGGCTCATGGTTGAGTGTCCCATATCTTGGGGGGGGTGTGACGCCTCCCGGCGTTAGCAGAATGGTTGCGTGGGGCATTGCAGCTCGCTAGCGCTCGCCAGGATGGGGGAATAGGCTACAGTTGTCCTAGAATGATCTGCTTTATTTCATTAGTGTCGTGTTGCCACAGACAGTCTAGAAATGGTCTTTGTTTTGTTCTGTGACCGCGCCTTATATTTTATATTCGCTATTATATAAATGTTGCTTGTGTGGGAGGCGAGCGAGAGAGTGTGAGGGAGTACACCCGGCAGCGAGGTGAGCTATGACGCGGCTCGCTTGGGCGCTGACGGCGTTGGCGGCCGGGTGGTCAACTAGTCCCTTCCCGTCGCGGCCTCGTGTTTTTTACCAGCTCAGAGCTTGCCTGACACGCGTATCGCCTACATCCCTGGCCAATTCTGTCCCCCATACTCGCTACTTTGCATACTATTTCTCTCTCTCGACTTCTCCTTTCTCATTCTCTAATCTTTATTAAACTCATCATCCCTTCTGGATTCAGCATAGACGTTCACCGTCGACCAGTCGTATTGTACGCAAAGCTTTCAGATATTTCCATGTATTAGGTTAAGGAGGTATTATGCTTTATTATGTTCTCTCCACCAACCAACTTTACTCATAAACTCGATTAATGAAATTAACAAACACATGTGGCAGTCCGGGGATTCGAACCTAGGATGCTCACACCGAAAATCAACACACTTATGCATTGCACCACGAAGACTGTTTAGAGAGACGGACTTTTCCGTATGTGTCCTCTCTCGGGAAGGTTGTAGACCGGTATATATCTCCCTTGCAAGGTGGTGATTCTTGGTTATCTAAAGCTAGACTAGGGGTAAGGTTACTGTGTCGTTGTCTCCGATGTGTGCAGTGTTAGCTAAGCTCTGCACGACATCGACAGGTACTGTGGGAGCCTAAGTTGTCTTCAGGTTGGGTTACTTTGCGAGCACAGCACTGTGGTGTGAGAGGGCCATAGCCTATCCCTCACAACATAGTGCTGCCTCTTTGTGTTTGACTTCTGAGGGATCGCCAGGATAGAGCTAGGTACTAGAGACCTAGATTTATCAGAGAGCATCCCCGTCATATAACGTAATCTTCATTATACCACCCTCGGACAACATTAGGCTACGAGCCGCATGGTCGCCCATTGTTGCTCTGCCTTGATACCCCAGCTAGACTTTATTAACTGAGCAGACACTGGTTAGAGATAAGCTCCATTATTATATGTATGCAGCATTATTATTCACTGCACTTTTGAGCCGAGGTTGTTGTTGAGTTGCACAACCCGAGTAGGCTGTTGCGTTGTGTCACGAAGCATTTCTTTAGTTGTCGAGCATTACTACCTTTGCGCAGTCTTTAACCCTTATTTAGCGGCGAGCAACATAAGTCGAGTTACATAAAGCTTGTTATGTGGCGGCGCTCGACATAACTCGAGTGGCAATTTCAGCACGTAATGTGGCTGAAGAGAGAGACAATTGTGGTGCAGGACTAGCGAGCGTATGACTGCTCCAGACCACCGCGGCGAACCTACTGACAAATCTCAGCTCCCTCCTCCCTCTCTCACTCGCTACATACTCTCAATTATGTACTGAAAGTACCGAATTACCTGCTTTTTGCACTCGCGTTGCACGGTTTATTTGCAAGAAAACTATCCACATACAAGGATCGTTATGGTGTCATTCGAAAGCTCTGTTTTAATTGCCCTTTCAGGGATAGGTCTTGTTTTACGTTCTGGGTCTTATTTGCATGAAAATGATCACGTAAACAGCCCTATTTTGGCTAAAAACACCCCGCTGTGCGTACACATAAATACACCGCATAGGCCGCTCGTAAGTGTTTTAGTCGCCTGCCTATTATTACTTATATCCTAGCATTTCTTGTTACCCGATTCTGCATTATAATTGTTCAAGATTCTTTACGGACATCTTCCCGCATCAGACTTATTTCAGAAGTTTGCCGTTTTTTGTTGCAGGACTATTGCACTTTCTTTAACACCTTACGAGCGCCTATGCGGTTTATTTATATGTACCGCCCAGCGGGGTGTTTTTAGCCAAAATAGGGCTGTTTACGTGATCATTTTCATGCCTAAATAAGACCCAGAACGTAAAACAAGTACCTATCCCTGAAAGGGCATAAACAGAGCTTTCGAATGACACCATAACGATCCTTTTATGATGTCTAGTTTTCTTGCAATAACCGTGCAACGCGAGTGCAAAAAGCATGTAATTCGGTACTTTCCCCATATAATTCAGTATGTAGCGAGTGAGAGAGGGAGGAGGGAGCTGAGATTTGTGTCAGTAGGTCGCCGCGGTGGTCTGGAGCAGTCATACGCTCGCTAGTCTCCTGCCACCACTTGTCTCTCTCTCTCAGCAACATTACGTGCTGAAATTGCCACTCGACCTATGTCGAGCGCCGCCACATAGTCCAGCTTTATTTAACTCGACTTATGTGGTGAGCCGCTAATTAAGGGTTAATACAGGAGTGCCAGTTATTTGAGTATCTACCGTAACGTTAATTAATCACGTTAACTATCTTTTCTTTGTGTAACATAATCGAGTAATCTTTTACTGTTTGAGAATAGGCTGTTTCATTGAGCGTCAGCCTAGTGTGTGTGTACCAGTTACCGAGTCATAGGATACCTCGTTGTCCAGGCACGACTCAGGGCGGTAATGGTGTTTTGTTTTCCAGTGTTTAAGGCAGTTGGATCTAGTGTTACCGTTGTTGCTTTTTGCCATTATCTAGTCCAATGTTGAAGAGCCCTGTGTCTTTAAGAACCTGGATCGTAACAGTGCCCCTACGGGGAACTCTCACACAGAAAGCCATCATCATTGCTTGGGAACAGGTACAGGGTGGGGGGTGGGCAAAACCATATTTTGGACCTAAAATCATAACTATTGCACATTAAAAAAAAAAAAAAATATATATATATATATTACCGTCGCATTCACGCACCGAATGTTGGCGTTTTGAAGTTTGGTGAAAATCCGTCTAACGGTCTAGGAGGAGTTATCGGACAAACAGACAGACAGACAGACATTTCGGCCGGCATGTACCACTATACGGGGGGCAATACCATTCTGCTTATGCAGAGTTCATAAAGTAGACGTGCCGTTTTGCCCAAATTCAAAACGGCATACCCAACTCTGCAATGGGTCACCTACGATTACTACCATCGCTTCTAATGTCAACTAAACTAACTTAACCTATCAAATGCGGGGTGAGTTGATTTCTCCCCCAGAATGCCATCATCATTGCTGGGGGGCGGGGGGGGGGGGGGGGGGGGGGAGGCTGGTTAAGGGCCGAAGAGGAAGGGGGGGGGGGGGGGGAATTTTTTTTGTTTTGGACCTAAAATCATAACTATTGCACAAATTTAAAAACAAATATATTTAATTACCGTCGCATTCACGCACCAAACGTTCGTGTGAAGTTTGGCGAAAATTCGTCAAATGCTCTAGGAGGAGTTATCGGACAGACAGACATTTCGGCCGGCATGTACCACTATACGGGGGCAATACCACTCTGCTTACGCAGAGTTGATAAAGTAGACGTGCCGTTTCGCACAAAATCAAAACGGCATACCCAACTCTGCGAAGGGTATACCATCATCACTAATATTACCATTCTCACTACTTCTATCACAATCACTACAATTGTCACCATTATCACTACTACTACCATCACCACTAATATTACCACCATCATCACTACTACTACCATCATCACTATAATTGTCACCTTCTAATGTCAACTAAACTAAGTTAATTAACCTAACAAATGCCGGCGAGTTTTTTATTTCGCCCCCTGAACGATGGCGTTCTGTGTGGCACTCATACAGAACGCCATCTTCGTTGCTTGGGAATAGGTACAGGGTGGGGGGTGGGGATCCTGAGGGGGGGGGGGGTCGCAAAACAATATTTTGGACCTAAAATCATATCTATTGCACAAATTAAAACAACCTTTTTTTAATTACCGTCGCATTCACGCACCGAATGTTCGTGTGAAGTTTGGTGAAAATCCGTCGAACGGTCTAGGAGGAGTTATCGGACAGACAGACAGACAGACAGACATTTCGGCCGGCATGTACCACTATACGGGGGGCGATACCACTCTGCCTACGCAGAGTTGATAATAAAGTAGACGTGCCGTTTCGCCTAAAATCAAAACGGCATACCCATCTCTGCGATGGGTCACCATCATCACTACTAGTCACTATCACCATTACTATCATCAGCTCTACTACTATTACAGTCATCACTACTACTCTTACCATCATCACTACTCTCATCAACACTACTACTGTCATCATCACTACAACTTTCACCATAAACACTACTACCCACCATCATCACTAATACTGTCGCCATCATCACTACTGTCATCATTATCACTACAACTATCATCATTGCTTGTCACCATCACTACTATTATGACCATCATCACTACTACTAGTACTGTCACCATCATATCTAGTACTGTAATCATCATCACCACCATCATCATCACTGCTGTCCCTAACGGGACACACACACACAGAACGCCATCATCATTGCTTGGGAATAGGTACAGGGGGGGGGCGGTTGATGGGTGGGGGGGGGGCAAAACCATGATTTAGACCTAAAATCATAACTATTGCACAAATTCTAACAAATTCAAACTTCTGTGTGTGAGTGCCCCTACGGGGCACACACACACACACAGGGAATAGGTACAGGGTGGGCGGTGGGGGTCCTGAAGGGGGGTGGGGGGGGGCAAAACAATTTTTAGGACTAAGATCATAACTATTGCACAAATTCAAAAAATATTTGTTTAATTACCATCAAATTCATGCACCGAAGGTTCGTGTGAAGTTTGGTGAAAATCCGTCCAACGGTCTAGGAGGAGTTCTCGGACGGACAGACAGACAGACAGACGAACAGACAGACAGACGGACAGACATTTCGGTTAGCATGTACCACTATACGGGGGCGATACCACTCTGCTTACGCAGAGTTGATAATACTATTACTACTACTACTAATACATCACTCCAATCATCCAATGTTCTACTTTCACAATGCAATCAGATTTTCAATCGAAATGCTATTTATTGAACGGCCTTGATGAAAATGAGTAGTAAATTATAGAGCTTGATTGTCCAAACAACACGACTAACTACTTTAAGATAAAACAGCTATCTATCTATCTCTATACTCAGGCACATTCCGCATTTTTTTTTTTTTTTTTTTTTTACAAAAGAACAATTGAGATAACCGTGGTTCTCTAGTACTGAATGACTTGGTAGTGGCAGCTGAGGTTTGTTTATATCATTTGGTAGCCGTTTGTTTATATACAAATTATCCAAAATACGCATGAATTATATTTGGGTCAACTATTAACATTGAATACTTGATTCCTTCATAGTCTTAAGTAGTCATCAAAACTTAATTCAATGTTGTAGCTTTTCCATATTGGCTTAAGGGGGTAATACTCGCTTTTTATGGACCCCCTTCTCCCTCATGTTTAGCATATTAGTTTTGAGATTTTAAGACGTTCGGTCCATTAGTTCGGCGATTTTTAGACCTTTCGCCCCATATCTTTGACAATATTAAGATTTATCGTGCCATTTAGGTGTCTATTTTTTCCTGGCGAGCGATAGCGAGCCTGTAATTTTAGAAAGAACGGGCCTTCGGCCGGGACATTTTTCTACCGAAAAATGTACACGTTTATCTTGAAAGGGGGTCTATTTTTTTTTTTTTTTTAAAGATTGATCGAGGTCTAGCAAGAAAACTCAAAATTATATTAATAGATGAAAATATAGACCGAAAACTAAGCAGTACCCACTTAACCCGGGAGCTGCGGGGAGACTCTTAAGAGTTCCCCCCGGCGCACTGCGGGGAGACTTAAGAGTCAGAGAAAAAAAAATCAACTTTTGACATCGAAAAAAAAATATTTTGTTTATTTTTTTTTTTTGGCCCCTGGGCCATGCAAAATCTCAGTCCTCTACCTCCCCTCCTTCCCCACTTCTCCTCTCCTTCAGTTACCTATTTTCCCTGTTATTCCTTATTCTGAGGTATATTTTCGTGCTAACATTAGAAATCCGATTGGAGGTGTGGGCATCACTGATAGCAAGCGAGTGCAAGAGAGAGAGAGAGTATCGATCGACTGTGTCTCAGTGGCCTTGGGGGAAATTGGCGGGAAAGCAGATTGCCTCACCCATACATTATACAACTCGCGGGCTATATCTCCGATTTTGACCATCCAAACGCTGTTTTCACTCGTTTTATTGTTGTTTCAGGTTAATACCTTTATAATCAACCCATAATAGGCGCATATGGATAAGTATTAATGCTATTAATGGCACAATGAATATTTTAGTGACGGAAAAACCTCAAATACGTCAGCACAGGGGGACGTTTCCAATTACCCCCATGCGCACTTCAGAGGTTAATGTTGCATTGTGTTATACAGCGGCCATAATGATAAACACAAGACAATGTTACCTTAAATATGTCTTAAGTACGGAACCCATACCTGCATATTTAATACATTAATGACTAGTTAACACCTTCTGTACCGACGAAATCTTTTCAATTTTATTTGGGTTACTATGAGACGATTATATTTGTTTAAAAAATAGCCTCCGGAAATTGACAGGTTTCGAACTATCTCACTTAGCCTTTTTTAGTACCACACATATTTCTTAACCTGCACAAAATTGCCTATACTGTACATAGCTAAAATAAAATTATATAGACATCGCTGGTACAGAAGGGGTAAAGGAGAAACCGTCGCTCATATTTTCACAAATTCGACTAATGAAGTAATGCTTAATTTTACGTCATCAATGTGACAAACATACTATAAAAACTGTATAGTACCAAATACATAGTACAGTTAATTGGCTTAGAACAATATTAAGGACAACAAAAGACACATATGAACGAGGACTATATTATCCACATCACTGAATACTCCATATCAGTGTAAAACAAACTATTAATTGGATTGATTGTAGTGTAGAGTTTAAACATATCGTTATGTTATTCCAGCTTTGTTGTTGTTGCTGCTGTTCCCTAGGTTGTCTGGCCGAGCAGCCCCAAGGTCCCGAGCAAGGCCAATGCCATAACAGAGCGCCCCCACAGAGCCCTACCTGCTTACCACTAATAAAGCCAAGGGGACCAAAACCACTCCAAGGTTGGTAGCTGAGGAGGGTAAGGAAAACGCCCGGGAAACCAAAGCTTCACCCAAGCCCTATGCCCCTCTGCAATTATGAAGGGAAAGTTGAGGGGCAAAGGAAAAATGTGACGCTTTGGCTCCCAATCTGCCAACCTCTAGGTTGGCAGTAGGGAGGTCAATCCACGGAAGAGACGCCATCACTTGAGATCTAGAAAATACATAAGTAAAAGGAACAGTCAGAGAAAGCTATGGGTATGGCAGAGATCGCTCATCTCTCACTCTGATAGACCAGCCCATCACCACATGACTAAAATCCAATCCTCTCAGCATCAGCTAGGAGAGGCCCTAGAAAGCCGCCTTTGGCGAGGGGATAGCTCCCCTATTTCAACTCCTTTCGGGGTTGGGCACCCGCCCATTTCCAGCTAATGGCGTGTGGTATTTGTATTCAGTTCATGAACGGCTGTTACATAAGCGTTAGAGCGAAAACATAATAATGCCGAGATACATAGCTTTGACCCCACATTTTTCTGTCACCCTGTGCTAATCATTCCAGCCAGTTTGGTAAAGGTTGTACACCACTTTTAAATCCAGAAAAAAGGCAACAAAAGTAAGTAAATGCCTTTACTACTGTTGATCAAATATATAAAACATTATTCTAATATTTCAAAGAGTGTTCTGATCATAAAATGCGAAACATAAAGAACACAATATGGAATAGCTAATAATATACCTAGCAATCAAACACAAATAGCTCTCATCTGGTCACTAAGCATAAAAATGGTTTTCCAAAATGCGAACAATAAATACATTCTTAACATATTGTTTTGATTTTGTATCTAGGTTTTTCAGAAATTCCCATTTAAGGGGACCAACATGCTTTTTCTCTCTGGGTTTTATCCATTCGGCCCTATTCAGCCTACTGTTTTAAGACGTTTCTCCCCATTCAGGTATCGTTTTTTTCCTGGCGAGCGATAGCGAGCCATCATTGTATGCAGAAATCCGGCTTCGCCGGAAACATTTTTCTATCGAATAATGTACAAATTAACCCTTAAAGATCGGGGCCCGACTTAAGTCCGAATCGAGAAAATTTGACTAAATGGCGGGGCCCGACTAAAGTCCGTGGGCGTATTCCCACCCTAATTTAGGTGGAAAGCGAAACTTGGTGGTCAGGCGGTGTACTACAAGGTCCCACCCACACATCCCCACTGCGTGACCATGACTCAGTAACCCTCAAGCAGCCGTAATGGAAGGTCAAGATTTGCCCGAAGTGGAGTACATCTCTGTTGGTCCACGGCGGCCGTGGCGAGCGGTCATGATAAGATTGTGGTCTACAATATACCTTTTTATAATTGCATGTGGCCTTGTAATTGCTTGAAAGTTTGATTGCAAGCATTTTATAGCGTATTATTTGCAGGAGTTTGGTAAATTTCTCACGATAACCAGGGTGTACGGTACATTTCTCACGATAATACAAGCAACAACGAAGCTTGGCGAAGATTGTGGTCTACAATATACCTTTTTATAATTGCATGTGACCTTGTAATTGCTTGAAAGTTTGATTGCAAGCATTTTATAGCGTATTATTTGCAGGCGTTCGGTAAATTTCTCACGATAACCAGGGTGTACGGTACATTTCTCACGATAGAGAGAGAGAGACAGAGCGCGCGAGAGAGGGAAAGCGAGCGAGCCAGGGAGAGAGAGAGAGAGAGAGAGAAAGACAGACAGACAGGAGGAGTGAGAGAGAGAGAAAGAAAGAGAGAGAGAGAGAGAGAATACAGAGAATACAGAAATAAGGAGAAATAAGAGAAAAATAAGACCGATTACCGAAGGAATAGTAGATGCGCGGGAGGCCGAAGTCAGGGCAAAGCGAACGCATCCAAAAGTGCCTGGGAAATAGACCAAAAAGTACCTCCTCTTCCCACCCTCCACACTCGCTCATAACATCCATAATAGACTTATATGGGGAGACAAAGAGTTGCTCTTTCCAAAAATTATAGTTTCGTTCGCATTGGAGCCATAGTAACGGCGCTAGGGCGAAGTATTTCGGGATTATGCCCGCTGGGCGGTACGGTGTAAAATACCTTACCACCCGCTAAATAAGGGTTAAGTCAGCTGTATAAAACATAATCCCAAATATGCTGGTTCGCTATCGCTCGCCAGGTGTAAATCGACACCTGGATGAGGATAAACGTTTAAAAAAAGTAGGCTGCATGAGGTCGAATGGCTACTACCCTTGTCTGTCCCCTTAACATATATTGGTGTATCAGTGTCCCTAAAAGGGTTGGTGCCCCGATCCTCTCCACAAGTCTAGCATGTTCTCTACTTTAGTTATGTCTTTTACTATAGTCCGTGCATTCTTTGTTGGGCAAAAAACGTAACCTCTAACCTCTATAACTAAAAAAGTGCTGGAGCAAAGTTAATGAGCTGTCAATGTCCACACCTAGTCGCTAGCCAAGTCTTCCTATTTGGTATAAATATTAACTCCATTACACTAGTCTTTTTATTAGTTATGAGAGGCTATAGGTTACAATTTCTGCCCAATCTAGAATGAACGTTAGACAATAGTTGTTTTACGACAGAATGATCATCCTTTGTTTTATTCCGATACATATTTTTGTTTCTGCTTTCCTTTTCTCTGATATTTACTGCCGGTTATCAATAAAGAGTGCGAGGTGTATGAATGTTGTTACCGGGCAGTACAAACTGTGATCATGTTGAACCTTATGGCCGTGTAACACAGCGGTCAAAGTGCCACTGTTTGGTAGGCAGGACCTAGAGTCTCTCAGCAGTGCTAAACTTTTCAGTTCAACTCTGTGCCACTCTGTTTATTTGATAAGTAACTTCATAAAAAGAGGTCAGTTTATGAGCAAAGTACATTAAACCTCTGTCTGTCTGTCTGTATGTCGCTCTCTCTCTCTCTCTCTCTCTCTCTCTCTCTCTCTCTCTCTCTCTCTCCATATATATATATATATATATATATATATATATATATATATATGCAAAAGTGCAAACAAAATATTGGTTTACTCACGCTTGTTCTATTGTTGTCCACAACAATATGAAAGCATTCAAACGGTACCGACGCCTTAAAACTCAAGAATCTCATTCTTCCTATGCTTCTGTCCGGAATCAAGCCAAATCTGTTCTTCTACTTGCCGAGCACTCTTTCATCAATAATAAATGCATTGAACTATCCAACTCTAGCTCTTCCCATGCTTTCTGGCATCTAGCCAAAAACCTCTCCAACAACTTTTCTTCCTCGTCTTTCCCTCCTCTTTTCCACTCTGATCGCACAACCATCACTTCTTCCTCTGACAAAGCTGAATCCTTCGCTCACACTTTTGCCAGAAACTCTACCTTGGATGATTCCGGTGCTATTTTACCCTCTCCACCCCCCTCCCTCCTACTTATGTCTAATATACTAATCTCTTCTAAAGATGTACTTTCTACCCTCTTTGGGCTTAATACTAAGAAGGCGTACGGTCCGGACGATGTTCCTCCTGTTGTACTTAAAAACTGTGCTTCTGTGCTGACCCCCTGCCTAGGCAAACTCTTTCGTCACTGTCTCTCCTCTAACGTCTTTCCTTCTTGCTGGAAGTTTGCTCTCATTCAACCTGTCCCAAAGAAGGGTGACCGCTCTCAACCCTCCAACTATCGTCGAATTGCTCTTACCTCTTTTATCTCTAAAGTTTTTGAAACTCTTCTTGCTTCCAAATTTCTTAAGCATTTCTCTTCTCATAATCTGATCTCAGATCGCCAGTATGGCTTCTTTAAGGGTCTGTTACGACTGGGGTTTAAATATATCAGGGCTCTTATTCATTGGACTAGTAATGGCATAAATGCTACAACGGAAAGCGCTAGATCCAACCTCTGATGTATATTCCCAGTGAACAAAGAACACAAATACTCTACAGAGTTCTATATGCAATAATAGGCTATCAAACTCTCAATAAATGTGCGTCTACTCTAGGCTTAATGTTATGTGAAAACAGCCTATTACTACCTATAACCGAAGGTGCTTGGTTATGGTATGCAAAGTAAGGTGGTAAGAGAAGTTACAGCTTACGTTACTTTAATCAATAAATGTCAGGCACTCCTGCATGAAAGAAAGTGCACTAAAGTCCTTCAACACTAACAAGGAATCTTCTTTAAATGTTAGATGCTATAAAGATGCTCGTATCGGAAATGGAACCCAAAAAGGCAGGCAGCGGAACAATGCTCATGCAGGCTATGCACACAAAAAGGCAGAATATATAATGCCGTCGGAGCCAAGAATATCCTAAACACTACAACAATAATAATTGCCACGACAATGCAGTATTCTTATCAACAAAAAGAGACTATGTCGTTTGTGCTCAATACATCAAACTAGGCTGCGAAATGCTTGTGTAATCATAAACGGGTATACATAAAAAGAGTAATTGGTTTAATATACTTAATGTCTACTGTGACTGATAAAGTCTAGCTAGAGTCAATGATACGAGACACTGGTGCGCATGGCATGCCGCATAGCCTAGTGCAAATCTCAAGTTTGTGCGTCAAATATTACGTTATAATGAAGGGTAGCTCTCTTGAGAAACCTTAATACCGAAGTATTAAGCGTTCTCCTGGCGTACCTCAAAGACAAACAACGAGCTTAGAACAGTGCAGAATGGTATAGGCAAAAAGCCCCCATTCGTGCATGCTCTACTCTCAATGGCACACAGACTAGAATTTACTCAATCAACTCCAGTTCTCAGGTATGTCGTGCCGCTTTTAACTAAAGCCAGCACTCATAGGAAACAATACCTTATAATATAAGACTCGTAGTCTAGCATTATCTAATCCAGCAGAACACTAATAATTAAAGGAAGCAGTACTAAACAATATGAATGCCAACCAATGCTTCGTGATCAACTTATCTTAACAACTAACATACATGGGTTATATCAGACCTTAACGCACAATACAACTGGCCAGCATGAAGCTTATTTTTGCAGAGTTAACCAGAGGGGATATAATGTTAATAAAAGGTGGTGAAAGATATGGAAAATGAGAGAGATAGGAAGAGGAACAGGTTCTCAGGGGCAGAGAGGAGGACAGATATCCAAGGGAAAAAGAGAGATGCGTTCTAGAAAACAGATCTGAGGGAGAGAGTGGCGAGGAACTGTATATATACTCGCACTAGCTCGAGCCGCGTTGGAAAAAAGCGGTTACAAGTCCTCTAGCCACTAGCAAGGGAGCTAGCAGCATGGTAAGGACCTCTCTCAACCAACCCCCACGAGGCAGCCAGCCGTGACGTCATCGAGCGGGACAAAAACACTGCGCGCTCCCTCTCACTCTGTTCTACTCTCTCTCTCTCTCCCAGATCCCATCATTACTAGTTAATGATAAAACATATACTTTACAATTAAATATATAAAGCCTTGACATGGGTGAAAATAAAGAGCCTTTCTGGACTGCTCATGACACAAGCTTTCATATGAAATAAAGCACACTCTAATACATAAATTGCAGCCCCATCCACTGCCCTTGCGATCCTAGTGAGTCACTGTAGGACAAACCATGCGGTTCTAACGGAGTGGTTAACGTGACACCCTCCCCAAGATTTTTCTCAGAGGCCCCAAGGCTCACAAAAATCTGATGGTTAGAACCCATGCTATATCTCCACTTCCCATCACCCAGCGGCAGTAAAATATCTGGCACAGTTCTTCAACAAAACATTTTTCAAAATTATAACCCTCCCCAACACCATAGGTTAAATTATATGTAGTTATGCTCCTCAAGAGCGAGCTTCTCTAGCCCAGCATTCTGAGAGGAGTGCAACTCAGAATTACTGCTATAACATACTAAAAAAAAATCAACTATCAAAGAAAGAGTTTTTATTTGATTTTTATGTTTATAGTTTGTTTATTTCGGCTGCACTATAGGGGCAAGCCTAGTTTTTTCTTCTATACCAAACGCTCAACTCCTGCTTTACGACCCAATACGCTGGGCTACAACCGCGAGCCAACAAGCACCAAGCGCAAAATACTATCCAAACTAAAGCAGGAGGCTACCCGTGTGTCAATCTACCCAGGATCATATACCCTTGAACGACCATCTGCAACCACGTTGTCACAACCGGCAATATGGCGTATGTCCAGGTTATATACCAGTAACCTTAGTGACCACCTGGTTAGCCTCATATTCCGATTGTGAAACTGGTCCAAGAACTTGAGAGGGTGATGATCTGGGTAAACTACAACGACCGGACCATAGGCTGGAACATAGACCTCGAAATGCCCCAGCGCAAGCACAACCGCCAGCAGCTCCTCTTCGACAACAGAGCAGCTCCCCTGGGCCGAATTGTACTTCTCCGAGCAGAAACTAACAGGATGCTCCAGCCTATCATCGTCCTTTTCCACAAGGACGGCACCAGCCCCCACACCACTAGCCTCCGTTGCTAGTTGGAAAGGTAGGCTAAAGTCAGGGGCCCTGAGGATCGGGTGAGTGCACAACAGGTGTTTTACTTCTCTAAACACCTTCTCACACTCAGGCGCCCATTTGAACTTCTTATCCTTCCAGTATTCCTCCACCTGAGCTTGACTGTCCCGTTCTCCTTCTCCACCTTGACTGCTAAACGTCATCACAGGCACAGTGAGAGGCTCAGGGGGGTGCCTCCCATACTCCTTCATGGGATTAACATGACATAACTGATTGCGCTTCCGTCTGTCTGGAGTGGCTACCAAGTAATCCAGGTCTGATAGCTCCTCCACCACCCTATAAGGACCAGCGTACTTCGCGGATAAGGGGTGACCTACAAGGGGCAGTAGAATCAACACCTCCTGACCCACGTGAAACTCCCTGAGTTCAACCTTGAGGTCGTACCTGTCCTTCCTGAGGGCCTGAGAGCTAGTCAAATTACGGCCAGCCAACTCCAGACTGCGCAACATCCGTTCTCGACTGTTGAGGACACACTTGAGCATTGAACAAGGTTTTTCTGCGCCCTTCCATACTTCTTCAACCATATGGAGAGGCCCTCTAACATGGTGTCCAAAGACGAGCTCATTAGGGCTGAATCCCAAACTCTCCCCAGGCACCTCCCGCACAGCAAACAAAACACATGGCAGGCCAAGATCCCAATCCTTCCCACTCTCAAAGCAACAACAACGAAGCACAGATTTCAAGGCTGAGTGCCATCGCTCTAACACACCCTGGCTCTCCGGATGATACGCAGATGACACAACCCCAACAATCTCATGCTGCGGCATTGCTTGAACAAAGAGGCTAGAAGTGAAGTTGGGTCCCTGGACTGACTGAATCCCCTGCGGGTAACCATACCGGGAAAAATACACTAGCAAGCTTCGGACCACCGTCTTCGCCGACCCATTTCTCATAGGGTACGCGTCAGGGTACCTTGTTGCTACATCTCCCGACTGTGCATCACTGTCCTCCTTCAACTCTTTCGTCTTTTTAAGCCCATCCTCTGCCCCTTCAGGAACAGTTACTGGGTCTTCTCCAGACTCGAAATGTGGTCCTAATAATGAGTCCCCGAGAAGGTCCGTTGACACTAAACTCTCAACCGCATCAACTTTCAACCCCTTCTCGGTACCCTTCCTCCGCTGATCTAAAGATTGCTGACCAGAATGTGACTCCCTGGATGCAGGATTTCCGGTGACAACACACGCCATAGGCTGCACCGGACACTTCTCAACCCACTCCTGCTCCTCCCTACTCACGTCGGCCGGCTTCTCGGCAACGACCAAGGGTGGAGCCTCAGAAGTAGGTCCCGCAAAGTCGTTGCCAAGAAGGAGGTCGACGCCCCCAACAGGTAACTTCTCCACAATTCCTACATCCAGGTCCCGAGTCACACCATCAACTTCCACCTTCATTCTTACAAGCGGGTATGACCTTGTCGCATTAACTCCCTGAACCACAACCACCCGCGCCGTATTGACAGGTTTACCAGTGAAATTTCTCAACAGTGTTTGCAATGCCCCAGTGTCACGCAAAATTCTCACCTCATGTCTTCTACCCCCCCACTCCACACAACCGAGTCCCCTGTGGTCACTAAAGGCATCACGGACAGGGAATAAGCCTTCCGGATCCTTCTGCACTGGCAGTGTATTTACCTCGGAAGAAATGCCTCTAACAAACTCCGATGTCCTCTTGAACACTCCAATGCCGTGAGCAAAAGACACGGCTGCCGGAGGAGGTCGACTAGGGCACTCATTTGCCTTATGACCCTCCTGGTGGCAACTAAAACACATAAATTTCGGTTTCGGCTTATACTGTGATGTAAAAGGCCCCTGACTTTTCACATACGGTGTGGTGTATGGTTTGGATTCAGTTTTAGTTTCATGGCTCTTCTGTTTAAATGTGTCATTGTTACGGGGAGGGGGAGGATAACGGTTCTTAGCACTTACATCGTACTTCTGTGAGGACCCGCAACCCCGAATCAACGACAGCCGTCGATCAGCCATTTCTGCTGCTTCGACTAGAGTTCTTGGGTTTTTCTCCTTTAAGTTCAAAGTTAGATCACCGCCCGTGCTCTTAAAGAACTGCTCCAACATCATTAACTGCTTAATTTCATCAAATGTTGTGACCTTCTCAGATCGGAGCCAGTTCCCCATAGCATCGGACAAGTCCCGGGCGTGTTCCAAAAAGGTGCTATCCCTTCCCTTAGTTACACCCCGGAACTTCAAACGGTACGTTTCTGGTTGCAGTTCGTAAGCCCTCAGGACAGCCTCCTTGAGATCCTCGTACACAATACATAACTCCAAAGGTAACGCATCGTAGGCTTTAAGACCCTTGCCCATTAATCTAGAGGATACAAGTGCTGCCCATTTATTCTTTGGCCACTGGTGTTCCTGGCACTTCTTCTCAAAGCGTGTGAAAAATTCTGTTACACCACTCTCATCAAACACCGGAACCAGTTTCAATAAGTGCGAGAGAGACTGCTCATGAACACGGTTACCAGCCCCAAGTCGCTGTCCCGTTTTCTCTACTCGCGACTTCTCTACATCCATGTCGGCACAGTACCTAGTCGGCTCAGCTTGGATTTTTGCTGATAGTTTTTCTCTCTTCTATCTTGGCTAATTCTATTTGCTGCTGATGCTGAAGCTTAGCTAATTCGAGCTTAAACAATAATTCTGGAGATAACCCTTGAGGAGGTGAAGGTGCTACAATGTTTGAAATTACCGGTGGTCCCCCAGGGGCAACCCACCCTGCCAGTCACCACCCAACTGCAGAAGCGTACCCGGGGTCGGCAAACTACTGGGATGGCTGGGAGTCGAGTGTAGGGGAAGCATGGCCGAAGGGCTCTGAGCACTCAACCCATCTCGCTCACCAGTCACCCTGCCCAGTACACACGTTATCAAGTTATCCCTGGTCATGCTGCTAGTAACCGCATGACCGATAGCTGTGGCCAGGCATTGAAGACCGTACCGATCCATACCCTCCAACCGCTCGGCAGTAACAGGCCATTGCAAAAATATCCTAGCATCCTCCTCACAGTTCACCCGATTAACCCTTTCATCATGCTGCTGTTCCTCAGTTTCGACATGACGTACTGTGTCTCCATTCTCCTCTGATCCGGTATAAGACATGATGCTCACAAAAATTTCTCACCACAATATTCAGAAAAGAAGCACCCCAAACTCTTATACCTCGATATACACACAAACATTCTCGGAAATACTCAAGGGCTATACTATGTTGCAAAAAAAAAAATATTCTTGCTGATCCCCGCAAAATATTCCCCAAAACAACAAATGTTCCCTGCTAATAAATGTAGGTTCACCAAATCCTAGGTAAGGTCGCCATTTGTTACGACTGGGGTTTAACACCTTACGAGCGGCCTATGCGGTTTATTTATGTGTACCGCCCAGCGGGGTGTTTTTAGCCAAAATAGGGCTGTTTACGTGATCATTTTCATGCCTAAATAAGACCCAGAACGTAAAACAAGTACCTATCCCTGAAAGGGCATAAACAGAGCCTTCGAATGACACCATAACGATCCTTGTATGATGGATAGTTTTCTTGCAATAACCGTGCAACGCGAGTGCAAAAAGCAGGTAATTCGGTACTTTCGGTACATAATTGAGTATGTAGCGAGTGAGAGAGGGAGGAGGGAGCTGAGATTTGTGTCAGTAGGTTCGCCGCGGTGGTCTGGAGCAGTCATACGCTCGCTAGTCTCCTGCCACCACTGTCTCTCTCTCTCAGCCACATTACGTGCTGAAATTGCCACTCGAGTTATGTCGAGCGCCGCCACATAGTCCAGCTTTATTTAACTCGACTTATGTTGCTCGCCGCTAAATAAGGGTTAATATATCAGGGCTCTTATTCATTGGACTAGTAATGGCATAATACAACAGAAAGCGCTAGATCCAACCTCTGATGTATATTCCCAGTGAACAAAGAACACAAATACTCTACAGAGTATGCAATAATAGGCTATCAAACTCTCAATAAATGTGCGTCTACTCTAGGCTTAATGTTATGTGAAAACAGCCTATTACTACCTATAACCGAAGGTGCTTGGTTATGGTATGCAAAGTAAGGTGGTAAGAGAAGTTACAGCTTACATTACTTTAATCAATAAATGTCAGGCACTCCTGCATGAAAGAAAGTGCACTAAAGTCCTTCAATACTAACAAGGAATCTTCTTTAACCCTTATTTAGCGGCGAGCAACATAAGTCGAGTTAAATAAAGCTGGACTATGTGGCGGCGCTCGACATAACTCGAGTGGCAATTTCAGCACGTAATGTGGCTGAGAGAGAGAGACAAGTGGTGGCAGGAGACTAGCGAGCGTATGACTGCTCCAGACCACCGCGGCGAACCTACTGACACAAATCTCAGCTCCCTCCTCCCTCACTCGCTACATACTCAATATGTACTGAAAGTACCGAATTACCTGCTTTTTGCACTCGCGTTGCACGGTTATTGCAAGAAAACTATCCATCATACAAGGATCGTTATGGTGTCATTCGAAAGCTCTGTTTATGCCCTTTCAGGGATAGGTACTTGTTTTACGTTCTGGGTCTTATTTAGGCATGAAAATGATCACGTAAACAGCCCTATTTTGGCTAAAAACACCCCGCTGTGCGGTACACATAAATAAACCGCATAGGCCGCTCGTAAGGTGTTAAATGTTAGATGCTATAAAGATGCTCGCATCGGAAATGGAACCCAAAAAGGCAGGCAGCGGAACAATGCTCGTGCAGGCTATGCACACAAAAAGGCAGAATATATAATGCCGTCGGAGCCAAGAATATCCTAAACACTACAACAATAATAATCGCCACGACAATGCAGTATTCTTATCAACAAAAAGAGCCTAAGTCGTTTGTGTCTCAATACATCAAACTAGACTGCGAAATGCTTGTGTAATCATAAACGGGTATACATAAAAAGAGTAATTGGTTTAATATACTTAATGTCTTTTTTTTTTTTTTTTTTTTTTTAAGAGACAATGAATGGAGGAAGGAAAAACACAGATAAAACAAAAAGGTCCATGTGCCTAAAGGCATCCTCCATTCATAAAATGTTTGTAACAACTGGATTTAAACATTTGTTGATTGTAAGTTTGTGGAAAGCAATTCGAGGGAAGTGAATTCCAAAGAGTAGTAGCTCTGGGGATAAATGAATTCTGATAAGCAGAAGTTCTGCATTGTGGAGGAGAAAGTGTAAATTCATGGGCGCTCTCAGCTGCCCTAGTTTACTAGGGGAAGATGTGGAGGCGGCACAATTGAAGCAAGTTCCTCGGAACAATTGCTGTGAAAATATCTGTAGAATAATGCAAGGGATGCAACGTTTCTTCGTATGGCTAATGTAGGAAGGTCCTGTGTGATTGCAGGGTTATTGATTAATCTAATAGCTTATTTTGAATTTTGTCCAACTGCCTCAATGCAACCACTCCACTTCCACCCCACAGAGGTGAACAGTAATCCATCTGAGAGCGCACATGACTTTTATATATTACGGCCAACTGCTCGTCAGTGAAGAATTCTCGAACTCTGTACAGGAGTCCCAGTTTTTTAGAGGCATTCTTAGCAATGCTTCTAACATAATGTGTCCAGCTCAAGTTAGTAGTTAATGTTACACCGAGAATGTCAATACTAGGGGAAGTGGGAATATTTACATCATTAAAAAATATATGGGAGTCAGTGAGATTCTGTCGGTTAGAAAATTGAATGTACTTGGTTTTCTGTGCATTAAAGGAAACTAGATTCTCTTGTCCCCATTCATTGTCTACTGTGACTGATAAAGTCTAGCTAGAGTCAATGATACGAGATACTGGTGCGCATGGCATGCCGCATAGCCTAGTGCAAATCTCAAGTCTGTGCGTCAAATATTATGTTATAATAAAGGGTAGCTCTCTTGAGAAACCTTAATACCGAAGTATTAAGCGTTCTCCTGGCGTACCTCAAAGACAAACAACGAGCTTAGAACAGTGCAGAATGGTATAGGCAAAAAGCCCTCATTCGTGCATGCTCTACTCTCAATGGCACACAGACTAGAATTTACTCAATCAACTCCAGTTCTCAGGTATGTCGTGCCGCTTTTAACTAAAGCCAGCACTCATAGGAAACAATACCTTATAATATAAGACTCGTAGCCTAGCATTATCTAATCCAGCAGAACACTAATAATTAAAGGAAGCAGTACTAAACAATATGAATGCCAACCAATGCTTCGTGATCAACTTATCTTAACAACTAACATACATGGGTTATATCATACCTTAACGCACAATACAACTGGCCCGCATGAAGCTGATTTTTGCAGAGTTAACCAGAGGGGATATAATCTTAATAAAAGGTGGTGAAAGATATGGAAAATGAGAGAGATAGGCAGAGGAACAGGTTCTCAGGTGCGGAGAGGAGGACAGATATCCAAGGGAAAAAGAGAGATGCATTCTAGAAACCAGATCTGAGGGAGAGAGTGGCGAGGAACTGTATATATACTCGCACTAGCTCGAGCCGCCTGGGAAAAAAGCGGTTACAAGTCCTCTAGCCACTAGCAAGGGAGCTAGCAGCATGGTAAGGACCTCTTAGCCAACCCCCACGAGGCAGCCAGCCGTGACGTCATCGAGCCGGACAAAAACACTGCGCGCTCCCTCTCACTCTGTTCTACTCTCTCTCTCTCTCGCAGATCCCATCATTACTAGTTAATGATAAAACATATACTTTACAATTAAATATATAAAGCCTTGACATGGGTGAAAACAAAGAGCCTTTCTGGACTGCCCATGACACGAGCTTTCATATGAAATAAAGCACACTCTAATACATAAACTGTAGCCCCATCCACTGCCCTGGCGATCCTAGTGAGTCACTGTAGGACAAGCCATGCGGTTCTAACGGATTGGTTAACGTCACAGGTTGCTCTACTGGTGATCGTCATTCATATCTTACTAACTCTTGGTCATCTAACTTTCGGGACCTCGGTGAGACTTTTTCTGTTGCACTAGACATATCGAAGGCCTTCAATAGAGTCTGGCACAAGTCTTTAATATCCAAAACTGCCCTCCTTCGGTTTCTGTCCCTCCATCTGTGCCTTTGTCTCTAAGTTCCTTTCCGGCCGTTCCATAGCTGCGGTTGTGGACGGCCATCACTCATTTCTTCATCCTATCAACTCCGGTGTTCCTCAGGGTTCTGTCCTATCTCCTATTCTCTTTCTAATTTTCATAAACAATCTTCTGAACTGTACATCCAGTCCCATCATTCATATGCAAAGGACTCTACCTTACACCACTCAATTATTTTCCCAGAACGCCCCAGCCAGCAGTCCCTCAAAAACAAACGTAATGAAGCTATAAAACGTTCATCTTCTGATCTAGCACCTATTTCCAATTTGGGTAGAGAAAATCTTGTTGTATTTAATGCTTCCAAAACTCAATTTATCCATCTTACTACCCGTCAGGAACCTCCAAAGGACTATATCCCTTATTCTTCAACAATACAAAATCAACCCTTCATCTTCTCTCAATGTTCTCGGTGTCTCTTTTTCTTCTGCTCTCAATTGGAAAGACCATATTACCAATCTCGCTAAGGCAGCCTCCCAGAAGCTGGGTGTGCTCAACCGCCTTAAGGGGTTCTTTACTTCTGCGCAGCTTCTTGCTCCGTACAGGGCCACAGTGCGTCCTTGTATTGAGTATTGTTCACATGTGTAGGGAGTATCCTCTCACACCACACTCGTAGACAAAGTGGAAAGGAAAGCCTTTTGTATCATTAACTCCCGTCCACTCACCAACTCTCTGCAATCTCTCTCTCTTCGCCGCAAAGTTGCATCTCTCTCGCTATTCTATCGCTACTACAATAATCAGTGTTCCTCGTAGCTTTCCCAGTGTATACCACCTCCTATACGTAGGGTATGTAGTAACCGCCTTGCAACACAATCCCACCCCTACTCTGTGCAACTGTCCAACCCAAGCGTGAAACGCTATTCTCAGACTTTCTTCTATTCAACTGCTGAGCTCTGGAACTCTCTCCCAGAATCAGTCTTTCCCTCTTCCTATGACTTAAATTACTTCAAACTCTGTGTGTCCAGGCATTTTAGCTCGAACGTCCCTTGATTTCGGCCGTGTCACTCTTTGAAATCCTGGGGAGGCACTCGCTGCAGGCAGTTATGCTTTTTGTCTTCCTCATTCACAAAGAAAAAAATATATATATATGTATATATATATATACAGTATATATATATATATGTATATATACTGTATATAATTATATATATATATATATATATATATATATATATAATTATATATATATATATATATTATATATATATATATCTATATACATATAGCGATAGGGAGGTGTAGCGGAGTGGTCTTGCCACTAGACTGTTAATCCAATGGACCCGGGTTCGAATCCCAATATGTCAATGGGAAGATATTATTGGGATGGAATTTGTGCTGTACCTAGTATCAGTGCAATTACCACAGCACACCGAAATGCCAAAACAATACCCTCATTGTTCCCTGATTAATTAGCATTGTATGAATATTCCTATATTTAAAAATATACTACAGGGGGGCAATGACTAGTGAGTTATTTGCTCAATAGGTGGCACTCTGAGAGTAAGGGTCCGAGTGTGGGGTATGAGACTGTGAAGCACAGAGGCGAGGCGGCTTCAGAGATGGAGTTGCTTCGAGCCGTGAAGCTTCGCATGTCTCACTCCCTAGACTGGAGCAAGACCTCACAGGCTTCACCGTGTTCAGCGGTAGAGTGTAAAGGCTATCAGCCTATGCCCGAAAGGTAGTAGTTGGAATATATGAAAAAAAAAAAAAAAATAATAATAAACAAAAAAAAATATATATATATAATTATACTGTATATATATATATATATATATATATATATATATATAATTACCGGTATATATGAATAATATATATATATATATATATACATACTGTTTATCATATATATATATATAATTATATATAATTATATATATATACGGTATATATATATATATATATATATATATATATATATATATATATATATATTTTTGTTTATATATATATATATATTTTCGTTCAGGCAGGTGAGATTAAAATAATAGGCACAGTTTGCATTATAGAGTTTTGTATTGATACTTTCAATTTTTCGTACAGTTTTTCTGGTATTTTCAGGAAGTTGGTAAAGGAGGTTTGCAAAGGGTTCCGACGTTTCAATGGGCGCAGCCATCATTATCAAGGAGAAGTGAAGTTAGAAGGTGATAAGTTGAGTTAATATAGGCGATACAAGATCAAGAGAGGGTTTATTGTGCGCTAGCTGCACGCTGGTTGGCTAACCTAAGACTAGCTCTGGTAGGCTGGCCGGACGCAGGAGTGGGCAGGGCCTCTGCGTCGTTCGTCTGCGTGTGTGGAGGGGGCATTCCTGGGGGCATCATGGGTGGCCTCGCTGTGGAAGGGCGTGCCGAGGGTAGGATCTGGCGGTATTCTGCTTGTGTGTTTAAAGTTTGTGTTTATGTTTATGTTTATGTTTATGTTATGTTAGTGTTTATGTTTGTATATAATTATATAGCTTCAAGAATGAATAGGCGGCGTGAGTCTATTTCTTTATCAAGCATAGAGGTGTGTTTATCTAAGTCGGGTCTGGTGAGTTCCTGATGGTGTGAGGATGTGTGGTAGTGGTCCTTGATAGCTCCGGCTTGAAGGTGGAAGGTAAGGCGACGTGACAGACGAGTCCTTGTCAAACCGACATAAGTGTGAGGTCCACAGTCCTCATTGTTACAGGTGTGTCGGTATATGACATGGTCCTCTTGTGTCGGTTTCTTAGCGGTAGCCGGGCTGTTGCGAATGACTAGATGTGATGTTTTCCTCGATTTGTAGTATATGGTGAGTTTAACACCTTACGAGCGGCCTATGCGGTTTATTTATGTGTACCGCACAGCGGGGTGTTTTTAGCCAAAATAGGGCTGTTTACGTGATCATTTTCATGCCTAAATAAGACCCAGAACGTAAAACAAGTACCTATCCCTGAAAGGGCATAAACAGAGCTTTCGAATGACACCATAACGATCCTTGTATGATGGATAGTTTTCTTGCAATAACCGTGCAACGCGAGTGCAAAAAGCAGGTAATTCGGTACTTTCAGTACATAATTGAGTATGTAGCGAGTGAGAGAGGGAGGAGGGAGCTGAGATTTGTGTCAGTAGGTTCGCCGCGGTGGTCTGGAGCAGTCATACGCTCGCTAGTCTCCTGCCACCACTTGTCTCTCTCTCTCAGCCACATTACGTGCTGAAATTGCCACTCGAGTTATGTCGAGCGCCGCCACATAGTCCAGCTTTTTTTAACTCGACTTATGTTGCTCGCCGCTAATTAAGGGTTAAGGTTGGTCAGGGTTCATAGTTTTAACGTTGTTGCTGATAATGTCTCTCATTATGTTTTCGTTTGTCTTGTGATCTGAGGACATGTGGTTTTTATAGTAAATTTTTATGTATTCAGGGTTTGTATTAGTAGGCATGTCGTTTTTTTACCATGTTTCAAGGTGTTTGTTGATGGTGTGGGCGATATCCGAGTTACTGTACCCATTGTTTACAAGCACCTGGGTGAGCCTCTCGAGTTTCTTGTGTGTGTCTTGCCAGGAGGTGCAGTGTGATAGGGGTCTCCTGACATAGGCGGCGATGGTGGACCGTAAATATCGCTGGGGGCATTCACTTTCGCCGTTGAGACATAATCCGTTGTTGTGGGTTTGGTGTAGACAGTGGTGGTAAAGCCTGAGGTGTTGTTGTTGTTTACGAGGACATCAAGGAAGGGGAGATGACCGTTAGAGGACTCCTCGAAGGTGAAGTTTAGACTGGAAGAGGCGATGAATCGTTGTTGAAGGTCACGTAGCTCCTGTGGGTCCTTCACACATACGACCTTATTATAGTTAAACATTCCAATGGTTAAGATTCAGTGTGATCATAAATGTAATTATATATACAGTATGTAATCCCAGACGGACATGAACCACCAACAGTCAGGAGGAGTGTCCATTCTTTAATCCGCTGCACGCAGGTGTCCTCTATCAAACCGTGGTATAGTGGATTTAAGTATGGGCACTTATTCAGACTGTCGGTGGTTCAAGTCCGGCTGTGAGTATAAATATATTTAGTAGCTAATGAGTATTTGCGATATATATATATATATATGTTAGTAAAGCCAGGTAATAAATTTTCTTTAATACATACGAGGTTGAAAGAAATGGCAATTTCTGCGTCTCCAGCACCATCAACCACCATCTTGAAAAATGGTACACCCAAAGCCCTCCCAACATTGACCCCCCAATGAAATTAAGATCTTCTACCGCAATTACATGTCCTCTGAACACAAAAATGACGAGGCCGTCTTAAAAGAAATAATCTCCAAGCATGTCCACCCAACCAACCCGGAAAACAAAATCAAATTAATAATTTATTACAAAACCCCCAAGACCTCCAACCTCGTTCTCCGCAACAAACCAGCCTCCACCAAGATAAAGAGCCCGATGACCGACGATCACGTCATTTACCAACATACCTGTAATTATGAGGACTGTGGACCTCATTCCTATATTGGTATGACGCAGACTCGTCTTTCACGTCGGCTAACTCTTCACCTTCAGGCTGGAGCCATCAAAGACCACTATCTCACCCCTAACCACCCTCACCTCACACGCAACGAGTTAGAGAAACACACCACCATACTCGATAAAGAAAGTGACCCAAGGAGATTACCTATACTCGAAGCTTATATACCTCAACACACAACCCCTCCCCCCCCCCCCCGGTGCCCTTGACGCAGCCCCCGCGCTACCTCCTTCAGCTTCGTCTTCCGCAGGCGCCACACAACTTAGGCCACGCCCCTCGACACGCAGCCAATCAGCTTCGACCCCACCAACCGACCACCATCCCGCATCCAGTGTGCATGCGTGAAGCGGTTCCCCCCTTTCTCTTTCCTAGAATACCCCTCCACCAATAGTAGACTTTTGCCCACTGATTTTCGCTTCCTCTGATCCTCCACCCTCTATATATACCCTTCCTGTTTACCTTTTATATCATTCCATCCTTATTTGATAATGCTGGTTGTCTAGTGAAACGCGTCGTATATCCTGTATCATCATTTACATTTATGTAACCCTGTACCACCATGAATTTTGCTCATCTCCTTCATCTACTTCCTGCCACCCAGCGAAAACTCATCAGAGACCTGGAAACTTTGAATAATAAAATTTCCAACGCAGAAATTGCCATTTCTTTCAACCTCGTATGTATTAAAGAAAATATAATATATATATATATATATATAGTGTGTATTGAAAAAACACTTACAGACTTCAAGTGCTACGTAACGAATACAAAAAACAAGTTCACTTCATTCTATAACAATATAACAAATCATTAATAATTAATGATTTAAAGGATATAAAGTAAAATATTCAGTGTCGTCCCCCCTTTCATGCTCCCCCCCCCCCCCCTCCCTCATCTCCTAGTTTATACCCAGGAATATTAAATTATAAACATAATTAGTTTTCAGGGTGAAGCAATGTAAGTAGTATTCCCTTTA
This sequence comes from Paralithodes platypus, assembly GCA_032716605.1. NCBI lineage: Eukaryota > Metazoa > Arthropoda > Malacostraca > Decapoda > Lithodidae > Paralithodes > Paralithodes platypus. Next base: position 11,090,305 of record CM064511.1, on the reverse strand, counting down.
TACACCGTTTACAACTCAAATTATGTTATGTTAATTAATTTTTATTTTTTGTTCAACATAAGAAAGACCAAAGGTATCTTGGATGAAACAAATTAAGATACTCAAGTGGCCTGCAGACATTACTGTCATATGTTAGTAAATAAAAAAACAATGCTGAATCATAAAAATACCAAAACAATGTGGGCATTACAAAGTTATTGCCTAATGTTATTTAATTAATTGTACAGTACAGTAGTGAACATAAATTCAAATACAAACTTATTCAAAGCGGTTTCGGGTTGAATGAATCTCCTTACTAATTCTTACTGAGCATTTGCATTTCAGAGATTCATTTAATAAGGTCGAGACTTCAAAACGGATCAGAACCACTAATGTACTGTACAGTACATGGTGATTACAGTGTAATAAGAGGAGAATAATTGAAATAATTATAATTACCAACAACTGATGTAATACAGAAATCAATCATACCTAATATTTTTAATCTTTGAATCTTTATACTGAGTCGTAAAACATTTTCGGAATTTCATTCAAGATAGGAACGTTCAGCCTGCAATGAATCTATGAATCAAGAACTATGCTTCATAAACGATTGAATTACCTTCAACTACGTTTGGATACTCGACCCAGACTTGGGCATCAGCATTATACCCCTTGAACAGAGTTGCAAATGTTACATATTTTGTTTATGCTAATCTGTTTCAAATAATTAGTATTTTTTTGCTAACTACCTAATATCATCACCAAATTCTAATATACTTTGATTTCGTAGTTTCTAATGTGTGAATACTGTAGGTAAACCTATACTTTCCCTTTAGTTAAGTCCATAGTAAACATGTTAATCATTATTATTTAGTGCTTTATTTGTAACCCTGTTTTGCTAGATTTCTAAATAAGCATATATCTCGTTACTAAAACTTTTTTGGGGAAATTGTGATACGACAATATATGTTTATTTTCCATTTTACAATGTGTTCGTCATTGTCTGTAACAGTTATTTCAGTACACCCGTATATATATATATATATATATATTTATACAGTATGTATTTGAACTCCCCCCACAAAATTTGTGAATGAATTCCAAATAAATAAACAAACTCACTTTATTCTATAGCAAAATTAAAATCTAATAAGCTATTTTTGAGATAGAGCATTTAAAGTAAAAACTTGGAGCATCGTCCTAGCCCGAGTTAATGTAAACCGTGCACTAGTCCGAGCACAGAGCTTGGTTTCTTGAACTTGCTTCTGAACTTGGTTTTAAGGGTTCAAAGATTCGACCAGATGGTACCGAATTTTTGGTGACAGCTCTACCTCTGCCAATTTCTTAAATTAGGGAAATAAGGCATATTTTGCTGTTGTTGGTAATATGTTTGTAATGCATAGTTAATTTATTAGTAGTTTACAAGTGTAACATATTGGGCAATGATGAAGCACCTGCCATTTTGACCTATATCGTTGAACTGGTGATGAAGTGTGTATTACAACTACATACATCAATAAAAAGATGAACACAGCAAAGACTTCTGGAATTAATATCATACCGGAGTGTTAAGAGAATAATAAACACATGCACACAAAGACGCATGCACACTCATATCTACCTTTCAACCCACTAAGAATCCCCCCCCCCCCCCCCCGAGCAACTCATCTCGCCTGTTACCCCCTTACAATAACATTTCGAAGTGAACCAACCTTACATAACTCAAATACAACTCTACTACACACACACACAAACCGCCTCCCCACTCCCCCATGGGTTACACACCCAATTGAACCACCCACTTCGAACATTACCACCAACACTATCAATTTTATCTCAGCCATACACAATTCCCACTTACAATCACTAAGCACATACACAAGCACATACACATACACACTCACCCACACATACAAACCGCTTCCCCACTCCCCCATATTCAAACACCCAGTGGTACCCCCTACCTCTCTAGTTACCCCCAACAATAGAATACTCACACTTACCACTATTACAAACACATACACAAACACACATACCCTTACTACATACACACGCATACACTTCAGTCTCGACAAGTCTTACCAAAAGAATATACAAGAGCAGTGTGAGCTGAGTTAGTGCGTATTCTCGTGAATATAATTTGTATATGGGTCAAATAATGTTCAGTGTTTCGATGTTTAGTTTGTATATGCGTTATTCTCTATGCAACAACGTCAGATTTAATGACAGTGTTCTAATTCTTCATGTTTTTCATTATAGAAATTCGTTATTGAACGAAAAACAACGGTATCAAATTGACAACTGCCCGCCATACTCCACAACCAATTACCTGCCAAGTTGTAGTGTTCGGATATGTGGCACAGGCTTTGCCTTTAACATTCCACAATGGGAACAGAGTATCAAATGTGTCAACATCACCATCACCGCGATCGCTAAGTCACTTATAGAAATAGAACTTATAGAAAACTAGTATTAAAATAATGCAGAGATGAGTTAAGTTACCCATTAACATTTCTATTTAACAAGTCATTAGAAACAGGTATAGTTCCAGAAGCTTGGAAGCTTGCAAATGTAGTTCCGATCTTCAAAAAAGGTGATAAATCAATAGCATCCATTTACCGTCCTATTAGTCTCACTTCAATCATAGGAAAGCTACTAGAGTCAATTATTGCTAGGAAAATGAGAAACCACTTAGAAACATTTAATTTAATCAATTCTTCTCAGCATGGATTCACTCAGGGACGGTCTTGCCTTACTAATTTGCTTAGTTTTTTCTCAGAGGTATATGAAGCAGTAGATAATGACAAGTCATATGATATTATATATTTAGATTTCAGTAAAGCTTTCGACAGAGTCCCTCATGAGAGATTGATGAGAAAGGTTGAGGCACATGGAATAGGTGGGGCGTTGTTAGGATGGATTAGGTTATGGCTAATTGGTAGGAAGCAGAGTCAGCATAAATGGTACCAAGTCAGAATGGGGAGCAGTCAAAAGTGGTGTCCCCCAGGGATCGGTATTAGGTCCCCTGTTGTTTCTTATATACATAAAAAACCTAGATTTCGGTATAACTAGTAGGATAAGTAAATTCGCAGACGATACTAAAATAGGGAGATCAATTGATTCAGATAGCTATATAGAGTGCCTCCAAAGGGATCTAGATACCTTACATGCATGGTCAGTAAATTGGCAGATGAAGTTTAACATTGACAAATGCAAGGTTTTAAAGATAGGGAAGATGCAAACAAATGTTAAATATAAACTAGCTAATTTAGAATTAGAAGATTCAGACTGTGAGAAAGATCTAGGTGTGTTTGTTAGCAATGATTTGAAGCCTATAAAACAGTGTATAAGCGTTCGTAATAAGGCAAACAGGATTCTCGGGTTCATCTCTAGGAGTGTGAGTAACAGAACTGCTGATGTTATCTTAAAACTTTACTTGTCATTAGTGAGACCCCATATGGATTATGCTGTCCAATTTTGGTGTCCTTATTACAGAATGGACATAGATTCATTGGAGAGAGTACAGCGTAGAATGACAAAAATGATCCATAATATTAGAAATCTTTCGTATGAAGAAAGGTTGAAGAAATTAGGTTTACATTCGTTAGAGAGACGCAGAGTTAGAGGGGATATGATAGAGGTGTTCAAGTGGGTTAGTGGGATTAACAAAGGGGACATGACAAATGTACTAAAGCTCAGTGATAGCGAAAGAACTCGTACCAATGGTTTCAAATTAGATAAATTTCGTTTCAGAAAAGATATAGGCAAATATTGGTTTGGTAACAGAGTTGTAGATGGGTGGAATGGACTACCAAGTGCTATAGTGGGATCTAAAACTGTAGGGAGCTTTAAGATGAAATTGGATAAGCATATGGACGAGAATGGTTGGGTGTGAAGGGGGATCAGCCGGGTTGGGCCAATCAGCGCTCTGCAGACCCCCATAATCCTGCGTTAATCTCTAACCGTTTTGGTAAGATGATCCTCAGGGTATTAGAGTGTGAAGCCTATAATTGGGCTTTGTAATTGAATTGGGGTTGTGTGGGACAGGGATCTGCCTTGCTTAGGCCAATCGACTTTCTGCAGACTCCCACTTTCTTATGTTCTTATGTTCTTATAATTTTAATGCTAACCACATTAAAACAGCAACATAACTTTACAAAAGTACACATAAGTGCTTGATATCATTCAGATAATGTTATTAAGAATTCCCGATGCCATTGGTATGTTTGATTTCACAGTATATCCATTATATCAGGCAACTGGTGTCTAGCGCACTTATAGCACCATTCGTGTGCTACATATCTAATTAGTCCTCCATCTCCTTAATTAGGCAACTATAGTAAAAATGGTATGTATACAATAGTATTATATTTAATTCTACAAGTGATTCTGGAAGTTTGTCGGTGGAGTTCAAATACATACCGTATATTATGTACTCTCTCTCTCTCTATATATATAGATATATATGTATATATAATTTATATATATATATATATATATATATATATATATATATATATACATATATATTGTATATACCGGTATATATATATATATATATATATATATATATATACTCTTGGAAGCAAGAGTAGTTTCAAAATCTTTAGAAAGACAAGAGATGAGAGCAATTGGACGATAGTTGGATGGTTGAGAGCGGTCACCCTTCTTTGGGACAGGTTGAATGTGAGCAAACTTCCAGCATGAAGGGAAGACGTTAGAGGATAGACAGAGACGAAAGAGTTTGCCTAGGCAGGGAGTCAGCACGGAAGCACAGTTTTTGAGAACAACAGGAGGAACACCGACCGGACCGTACGCCTTATTAGCATTAAGCCCAGGGAGGGTAGAAAGTACATCTTTAGAAGAGATTAGGATATTAGGCATAAGTAAGAGAGAGGAGGGTGGAGAGGGAGGAATAGCACCGGAATCATCCAAGGTGGAGTTTCTAGCAAAAGTTTGAGCGAAGAGTTTAGCTTTGTCAGAGGAAGAAGTGATGGTTGTGCCATCAGAGTGGGAAAGGGGAGGGAGAGACGAGGAAAAGAAATTGTTGGAGAGGTTTTTGGCTAGATGCCAGAAAGCTTGGGAAGAGCTAGAGTTGGATAGTTCAGTACATTTATTATTGATGAAAGAGTGTTTGGCAAGTCGAAGAATAGATTTGGCTTGATTCCGGGCAGAAACATTGGAAGAATGAGAGTCTTGAGTTTTAAGGTATCGGTACCGTTTGAATGCTACCTCCTTATTGCGGACAGCAGTAGAACAAGGGTGAGTAAACCAAGATTTTTTAGCATTAGTCTGAGAGAAAGAGAATGGAATGTATGCTTCCATGCCCGATAGGATTACCTCGGTAATGCGTTCAGCACTCTCCGAGGGTCCCCGGCCACGGAAGCAGAAATAATTCCATGGGAAATCAAAGAAGTACTGCCGGAGAGCCTCCCAGTCGGCAGCGCCAAAGTGCCACAAGCGCCGCCAGCTAGGAGGAGCAGGTGGCCGTACTGGAGAGATAGGACAGGTGACAGAGATAAGTTTATGGTCGGAGGAGCCCAAAGGAGAGAAAAGATCGACAGTATAAGAAGAAGGGTTAGAAGTTAGAAACAAGTCAAGAATGTTGGGCCGATCTCCGTCGGAGATCGGCCCATTCTCCGATGCGATCCGGAATACGGGTGGGTTGCTGAACTAACTGCTCTAGGTCATTTAGGATAGAAAAGATGTAGGCTTGTTCACCAGATGGGTCAGTAGTGTGAGAGGAGAGCCATTGGCGGTGGTGAATGTTGAAATCTCCTAAGATGGAGATTTCTGAGAAAGGAGAAATGGATAGAATGTGTTCCACTGTAGAGTTTAGATAGTCAAAGAATTTGGGAAAGTTGGTAGAGTTAGGGGAAAGATAGACAGCACAGAAATATTTAGTAAGAGAATGACAGGAAAGTTTGAGCCATAAAGTTGAGAATTCAGAGGAGTCGAAATCGGGAACACGAGAGCAAGTGAGTTTGTTGTGCACATATGCACAACATCCGCCTTTGGCTTTGAAACTAGGATAGAGAAAGTAGGAGGATACAGAGAATGGGCTGCTGGATGTTGCTACAGACACCTGAGTTTCGGTGAGGAAGAGAAGATCAGGTTTGTAGGAGGAGAGATGGTGTTCAACAGATTGAAAGTTAGAGGAAAGTCCGCGAATGTTGCAGAAATTAATAGAAAGAGTAACAGGTCAAGGTCCAGGCAGTTTTGTGGGGTCGTCAGGGGATGGTTGGTCGGGTGTGGGGGCATTTGTGGTTCCCCCCCCCCCCCCTGGGGACTCCGAGGCTGGGCTAAAATTCATAATTTTTTTTTATTTTGGTGTGGAGGAATGAAGTGTGGTGTGCATGTTTAGTGTAGTGAAGTGGATAGGAGGAGGAGGTGTTTGTGAGAGCTAGCTGAATTGCTCTCAGTGTAAATGAGGCACAAAGAAAATCAGTAAGAGAGGCCAAACAAATGAAACAGGAGTTCCAGCGACATTTTATCACATGCCTATAACCTCACCTGGGTCTAACCCTGATCGATTGGTGCCTACAATCTCCCCAGTTTAATATATATATATATGTTCGGAGAGTGGCTTGTGGTTACACGCCATCCCCATCCCACCTCTTGGAACTCACTTGGATGCTGAAGCGCTCCGGGTCGCCATCGCGCTCAGAGTGGGTGCGGCAGTTTGTCACCCACACACTTGCAAGTGTGATGGGAGGATGGATGCTCAAGGTCACCATGCCTTGTCATGTAATTACAACGCAGGCCGCCTGCCAAGACACTCTGCACTAAATGATGTCATAAAATGGGCCCTGGAGAGTGCTAACTGTGCATCAATCCTCGAACCACATGGACTTCACAGTGAAGACGGCAAACGGCCAGATGGGATGACCACTTACCCTTACAAGAATGGCCGGTGCCTCGTGTGGGATGCCACATGTGTTGACACTTTCTCCACAACCAACGCCGCCAGAAACGCCGACGAAGCAGGTGAAGCCGCCCGGATAGCAGAAAAAAAAAAGCGAGAAAAATATCAAGCCATCGCCAGAATTCATCAGTTCGAGCCCCTGGCATTCGAAACTTCAGGAGTCTTCGGCCCTACCACCCTTAAGATGGTGAATGAAATAGGCCGTAAAATCAGAGAAGTTTCAGGAGAACCCCGGGAAACCCTCTGGCTCAAGCAAAGACTAGGGATGGCTATCCTCCGGGGCAATGCCACCAGCGTCATGAGCTCAGTTCGACAGGACTGGGTCATGCCACTGCGTGAGGCCCCGGCAGGAGTGGTGTATCCGTAGTCTTTCCACAGTAGGGTAAAACAAAACATAAACTTTATTTGTATGTAACATGTGTGATGCACATTAATAAAAGGGGATGTGTCGGATGGTTGAAAGCCACAGTTGCTCGCGCGTTTGGGGCTAGCAACACGTATTATGAAAAACATGCATCCTCCTTCATTCACTGTCCCCCCCTTCACTCACTCAACCCCACAATTTGCCGGAGGATAACAGGTTTTTCACAATACGTAGACGGAGGTCTTTTAAAAAAAAAAATATATATATATATATATATATGTATATATATATAGAGAGAGTATGTACTGTATATACAGCAATTTTACCTAAGAGATTCAGTACTACTTGCAGAATTATAGGTCGCAGAGTTGCGTTTTTTTTTTTCTTTTTTTTTTAGTAATGCGAAAACTGCACACCTACTTCATTAATATCTTGGTTTATGTACTGTTCCTTTTGCTTTTTTCTTATGTTTGTCATTTTAATTTTCGTCCATCTCTAGCCATCATCACCATCAGGCACAAGGGCCTCCTACACATACACAATCACACACACACACACACACACACACACACACCCACACGCACTGCAGCAAGATAGCCACTATACGAGGCCGATACAAACGCCCTGCAGAACGACCCATAAACTACACCATGATCATTGTGGGTAATAGAGCGAGATATGCTGAAGGCCAGGTGGGGGAGAAGGAGCAACACCAGAACCATCACACACCAACATATAGTGACAACAAATAATCTGACTCTTTACATAGCTGGTATATATTAATATTTTATTCAGTTTTAGTTGGTGTGGTTAAAATTATAAAATGAGAGAATAACAAGTCCGGTATGGACAACACAAATAACAAAAATAAATATCAATTAACAGATGAAGTAATCAATTAGTTTAAATATGAAAATGAAAACATAAAATAAAAGAAAAACAATCAGATCCAGGGCAAGTCAGTAATCGTTATCACCATCACCATCTCTGACACAGTGCCTCCTCCTCCTGGGAAGCGGTGTTGTGGATGGACACGGTAAAAACTATTCCTGATATTGGTAAATATTATATGGCATAAAAAGCTGCATTCATGTGCTACCACCTATAGGTCTTTGACATGCCTTATAGACAATCTTTGTATGTAGATGTGTTGCCCAATTTAGGCGAAAATGTGTACCACTTATATCGTCAATCACTAACATTTAAATGTGTATGTAACCCGAACAACTTGTATTACATATTCAGAAAACAAATATGTTACCAGAAGGAACACTCTATATTTCATAAGATGAGAATAATGGCTACCTCTGCGAGAATATATATATATATATATATATATATATATATATATATATATATATATATATATATATATATATATAGTATATTCTGAACTTAAGCCCAAATAATATATGTAAATACTTAAAATACATATACTTCTACATAAATACTCAATTTCAGGTACTTACAGTCGACCATAATGTCATAAACAGATAATATGTTGTCTTGAGTGTATTAATGAGTTTTATATATGATACGATTAACATATATTGAAATCAAATCAACAATACAAGTAGTGCCTGATCTCACTCACCCACACAATCTCTCTCTCTCTCTCTCTCTCATCAGTACCCCAGCTTTCATCATTAAATTAGGCGAGCACAAAAACACGGTCAAAAAAGGAAGGAGGTCAATTAACTTTTATTGGGGTACTACTCGCTTTTTCTGGACCTCCTTCTCCCTCGTGTTTAGCATATTAGTTTTGAGATCTTAAGACATTCCTTCCATTAGTTTGGCGATTGTAATACCTGTCGCCCCATTTCGTTGTCTATTTCAAAACCTTTCGTGCCATTTAGGTGTCAATTTTTTCCTGGCGAGTGATAGCGAGCCTGTAATTTTAAGAGGAACCGGCCATTGGCCAGGACATTGTTCTATCGAAAAATTTAAAAAATTATCTTGAAGTGTGGTCTAGGGAGTGTTTTTTTTAAGCTTAATGGAGGTCTAGCTAGGAAACTAAAAAATATCTGAATACATTTATTAATAGAGCACAAAAACCGGCCACTATCCCCTTAAACACATCAGGTTATTGGAGCTCTTGTTATGATGGGAAGCCTTTCATGTATTCCTTTTAGTGCAGTGTTATTTGCATCCTTAGCATAACATAACATTATAGCATTATATTATAGCCAATCAAACAATAACTTATCTCCGGAAAGAACACTGTAACTTAAGGGGGTCACCTGTTTTGTTCTCCCTTTCTCTCTATTTCTGGCTTGTATCAATTCGGCCCCATTCAGCCTACTGTTTTAAGACGTTAATCACCATCCAGGTATCGAATTCTTCCTGGCGAGCAAAAGCGAGCCAGCATTGTATGGAGAAATCTGGCTTCGCCGGAGACATTTTGTATCGAAAAATGTACAAATTTAGCCTACTTTAAACAAAATGTGTTTAAATATGCTGGCTGGCTACCGCTCGCCAGGAAAAAAAACGAAACCTGGATGAGGGGAAACGTCTTAAACCAGTAGGCTGAATGGGGCCGAATGGATATAACCCAGAAAGTGAGGGAGAAAAAGAAAAACACGAGGTGGGCCCTTTATCCTTTCAGAACGAATTTGTCATTGTATATAATGTGCTGGCTATCATTTGACGATTTTACACAGAGTTTGAAGAAATCGTGAGAGTAGAAATGCAATTGAAAGTTTACCTCTAAAATAATAACAAAAGGAACATATCAATCTGAATATATCGACCAACGTTAATCAGAATAAAACTAAATGGTGTAATCGTTATGAAGGGTTGACATAGGCTCGGAATGCATAAATGAACATTCATAAACAATACAATCCTAAGATATAAAGCAATGTTCACATTTCTTACTTTGTCTATTCTTCGAACTCCACACGCATTTGAGGAAATGAAAACCCATTTCAACTGCACTTACTCGCGGCTTTTCATTACTATAAGTAACACCCCGTTCTTAACGTTAATAATTCATTACAAACCCCAATGGACTTGAATAAACTAATGAAATCAGACGGTCCTCCCGGGATTCGGTCTCGGGACACCACACCCAGAACATAAGCATCTAAACCATTACACCACCAACACATTAAAGGTTTACCATACCAGGGTTTAACATCCATACATCAATGTCGGCACCAACACACCCTAATGGAATTCTCTCACTGCTTCCATACTCAAGATTATTACTCCACCTACTGTACCTTTATTACTCCACCTACTGTACCTTTATTACTCCACCTACTGTACCTTTATTACTCCACCTACTGTACCTTTCTTTCTTGTGTTACTCTGTTTTCTACTTCTCTTGTACATTTTCCCCTCTTCTCAATCAGGTCTCCCAGACACATACATTATCTTACTAGTTTAAACTGTCTTCCATTAATCCATACATTACACACAGTGTCTCCTTCTCTTTCTACTACCATTAATTTGTACTTATTAACATTAAAATTCAGATCTCATCTTTCACATACTTTCACAAATATCTCCACCATCTGGCACAGGTCATTCTCGCCCTCGGTACATGACACTGTGGCATCTCCATACAACACAACATGCAACATTTAATACTCTAAATAACTGAAGTGTACATTCTTAAATTATACCATGTTTTTTGTTCTTCAAACTTAGCTATTGAATTAAATTATCTTCAATCCTGGGAAATGCATAAACCATAGATATTTAAAAAAAATATTGTGCAAAGAATAATATAGGAGTCACAACGTACATGCTTGAGTAAATCTACAATAATCATAATTTAAGACATAAATAAGATATTCTATTAATTATAAATCAGAATGATAATTTGAGTCATGAAATTAAACATTCAAAATGTTCGTGTTTCTATTTGTTCTAACATGTAAAACATAAATAATTCTTGCTAATTCCCGCATTATTTTCGTAGTAAACTCACTGAAGTGGAAAGTCAAAGGCAAAGATAACTTCCTGCGTTTGTTGGGAGGCACAAAAGTCTAGAATGGTATAACAAATATGACAAACAACAATGATGAAAAGCTTTTCTGAATGTACCGATGTAGAAAATGCTCAAATCGACTCCGTGATATATATTAGATCTTATGAAAACAACAATAATCACGTCACTGAATTTGTGTCCTCACTTGTATTAATCCACCATATAGCGCAAACTACCAAACTAATACTTCTAGATGTATGCAATATAATAGTAATAATCATATTATTGACACAGACTAAATGCTTGAAATGCTTTTAGGAAGATAGTATTCTCACATGGCTGAAGCAAGCACATTATTGAAGAGGTATGGCGCTCTCCATCCATTCTTCATATCATCTAAAATATTCTGAGATAGTCGAAAATATTGGGTCTGAAAACAAATAGATGAAGGTAAGTTAGTGATATATGTAAGACAAAAGGGAACATATACTGTACACAACATACACTGTACACAACATACACTGTACACAACATACACTGTACACAACATACACTGTACACAACATACACTGTACACAACATATTATATGTTGATGATGAAACAAGAGGGTTTCCCACGGTGTATCATACTTCAATAAATAAAGAAAACAATAATAATAATAATAATAATAATAATAATAATAATAATAATAATAATAATAATAATAATAATGAATACTTTATATGTCAAGTAGATTACATAACATTTGTGTTGTGCCTTTGTATGTTACTTAACCTGTTCCATTATGTCAAGTTGTATCACTAAGACAATGGTTAAATATTATTTTTTAGTGGTATTGTCCATGGGTATTCAATGTTTATTTTGGCATGGTAACATCCATTGCAGCATTACCGAGGAAGTCTCATGTATGTTAATGGCAACATTACCGTAAGCGACCCAACACTTGCTAAGTGTTGAAACAATGACGTTACTCTACTGTTGGATGTACTGTATAACACATGTAATAGTGCGTCTCTACTGTTGGATGTACTGTATAACACATGTAATAGAGCGTCTCTACTGTTGGATGTACTGTATAACACATGTAATAGTGCGTCTCTACTGTTGGATGTACTGTATAACACATGTAATAGAGCGTCTCTACTGTTGGATGTACTGTATAACACATGTAATAGAGCGTCTCTACTGTTGGATGTACTGTATAACACATGTAATAGAGCGTCTCTACTGTTGGATGTACTGTATAACACATGTAATAGAGCGTCTCTACTGTTGGATGTACTGTATAACACATGTAATAGTGCGTCTCTACTGTTGGATGTACTGTATAACACATGTAATAGAGCGTCTCTACTGTGGGATGTACTGTATAACACATGTAATAGAGCGTCTCTACTGTTGGATGTACTGTATAACACATGTAATAGAGCGTCTTGATAATGTTAAGTAAAACAGTTATATATTTATTTACTTATATTTTGTTATGTATATAATTTGTGTTGTATTTGGAAGAGGTATGGTGTGCTTGCTTAGTGTAATGAAATGCATAGGAGGAGGACGTGTTTGTGAAAGCTAGCTGGACACTCTCTATGGAAGTGAAACACAAGCAGAAACGGTGAGGGAAGCCATACAAATGAAACAGAAGTTCCAGCAACTCCTTAACATAAGAACATAAGAACATAAGAAAATGGGAGTCTGCAGAAAGCCGATTGGCCTAAGCAAGGCAGATCCCTGTCCCACACAACCCCAATTACAAAGCCCAATTATAGGCTCAACACTCTAATACCCTGAGGATCATCTTACCAAAACGGTTAGAGATTAACGCAGGATTACGGGGGTCTGCAGAGCGCTGATTGGCCCAACCCTGCTGATCCCCCTTCACACCCAACCCTTCTCGTCCATATGCTTATCCAATTTTATCTTAAAGCTCCCTATCGTTTTTAATCCCACTATAGCACTTGGTAGTCCATTCCACCCATCTACAACTCTGTTACCAAACCAATATTTGCCTATATCTTTTCTGAAACGAAATTTATCTAATTTGAAACCATTGGTACGAGTTCTTTCGCTATCACTGAGCTTTAGTACATTTGTCATGTCCCCTTTGTTAATCCCACTAACCCACTTGAACACCTCTATCATATCCCCTCTAACTCTGCGTCTCTCTAACGAATGTAAGCCTAATTTCTTCAACCTTTCTTTATACGGAAGATTTCTAATATTATGGATCATTTTTGTCATTCTACGTTGTACTCTCTCCAATGAATCTATGTCCATTCTGTAATAAGGACACCAAAATTGAACAGCATAACACACGCCTATGAGGTCCCCCTGGGTATTGCCCTGTATGATTGGTCTCTGTAATTCCCACTCAAGGTTTCCAGGTCATTGTATTACATTATCGGATTAAGTTGTGCCACATCTACACAGAGTAATCCAGCTAACTCTCAGAAACACCTCATCCTCCTATTCATTTCACTACACTTACACCACACTTGTTTTCCCACACACATAAATTACCTGTAGTGTTCCTTAAATTTGCCTCTTTACCACTCTTTCAACCTTGTAGGGGGGGGGGGGGACTTGTTGCATGCAGCTTTGCCCTTTTGTTTCCCTCATAAACATAAGAGACAAAATGTGTGCGCGTGTGTGTAATAATAATAATAATAATACTAATAATGTTGATTTCTGGTTCACTTGCACCACTGGTTGTAAAAATCTACTTGTGTGTGTGTGTGTGTGTGTGTGTGTGTGTGTGTGTGTGTATGTAGTTGTGTTTATTTGTGTGTAAATGTCTAGCTGTGACAAGGTGTAATTGTTATTTCATATCTGCGTATGTTCATATCTACATAATACATATGTATGCATTAATATCAGTTTGTTAATGTATGTGTGTTTGTGTGTGTGTACGGGCTACGTTTTTCATATATTTGTTCCTAACTGAGACCTGAAGGTATAATATATGTGAATGAAATATTATTAGGATTACATTGTTAAGATATTTGCTTTCTTAATTACTATTTTCATTTACTGTACTGTACTATTATTATTGTATCTATACATTACCAATATGCTATACAAATGTTAACAATTATTAATTTGTATTATTATTATTATTATTATTATTATTATTATTTATTTGTGTTACATATACATACTGTATATACTAGTTTACCTTATATCTATGTATGGATAGATTTGAATTTAAATGTTCTGTTCAGATGCTCATTTGTTTTTGTTTTGGTAACTGTCAGTCAGCTGAGAGACATTTTGGAGGGAACTGGATCATTTGAATTTGTCAACTTCTATGGATACTACAGGAAGATATGTTTTAGTAATTCCCACTATGGAGGTGTAAGAATATGCATGGAAGTGAATTACCATGGTAGAAGAGCGTAGTTCCCTCTGAAGACTTCAAGATGTCTGGACATGAGAGCAGTGCAGGCTACAAGGTTCCCCCCATCTTCAGTGACAGTAAGCCCTATGACAGATGGGTGGATGAAATCAAATTTTGGAGGAAGATTACTAAAGTTGACAAGAAGCAACAAGGAATACCTGTGGACTTATCACTTCCAGAGGGAAGTTTGACAAGAGATAAGGTATTTAATGAATTAGATCTGGATCTGTTGGATTGTGATGATGGCCTAGACAAACTAGTGAAGTTCCTGGATGGTGTCTATAAAAAGGATGACCTAACTGCAGCATATGAATCATGGTCACAATTTCACAAGCTCACAAAAGGACCAGCAGATACAATGGAAGAATATGTTAGACATTTTGAAAGATTGCAGAAGAAACGAGTAAAATATGATATCAAACTTCCAGACCCAGTACTTGCCTTTCAAATATTGGAAAGTTCAAATCTGTCTCACAAAGATAAACAACTAGTGATCACTGGAGTGGATTATTCAGTCAAAGATAAAATATTTGAACAGATGGTCAAGTCTCTGCTCAAATTCTTTAGTAATCTAGTCCTAAATAACAGCAGTTTCAGAAAATTAGCCATTCAAGTGAAGAGTGAACCAGTAATGTTGACGGCAGCAGATTCTGGTAGCAGTATACAAGATCTTGGTAGTTCAAGAGGTTCAGAAGACAGTGAAGCTGGTATTCCTGACCCAGTATTCTATACAAATCATCACAAGAAGATGCCATATTACAATCAAGGAAACAAGAATTACAAACAAGGAAGAAATGTGCCATCACAGCAGTATACGAGGAGGCACCAGTCAGATGACAAGAGGATGGCATACAACACTCTAAGGAAAGAAAACCCAACAGATGCCTACGGAAAACCTACACGTTGCCGGATATGTGGCTCAAAGTACCAACATGCATACAAGTGTCCCGACAAAGAACAAAAGATACCAGCAGTAGGTGAAGTAGAAGAAAACAAGGTAACAAGTGAAATATGACAACTAAAGGAATGCCATCAAATTATGTTGAACAGTGATTTATGTAATACATCTGATGGCAACAAAATTAAAACATTGATGTCTGAATCTTTCAACTGTGCTGTGTTAGACAGTGGTTGTACAACAACAGTATGTGGAGTTGATTGGTATAATTGTTACATTCAGTCCATTGATCATGATAAATCTTCATTAGTCAAGGAGATGAAAAGTTCCACATGGTTTAAATTTGGGGATGGTGTCAAAGTACAGTCTCTTAAAAGAGTTAACATTCCTTGTACTATAGCTCATGAACAGTGTTTGATTAATGCTGATGTTGTTCCTAGTGACATTCCCCTACTTTTAGGAAAATCATCTATGACGAAAGCCAAAATGCAACTAAATTTAGCAAATGATACACTTGTTGTTTTTGGAAAGAGGATTAAGCTGAGTTGTACAACCACAGGTCATTATTACTTGTCATTGCTGCCTTTTAGAGATGATAATGCTGTGAAAGTACTGTTGACAATGGATGGTAGGGAAGATAAATTGAAGTTTGCACTTAAATTGCATAGACAATTTGCTCATCCATCAGCCAAGCGTCTGAAGTTGTTGCTCAAAGATGCTGGCATTAATGACTCTGATTATAATAACTTGGTTGATCAGATATCAGAAAATTGTGATGTTTGTCGTAAATATAAGAAAACGCCCAGTAGACCAGTTGTGAGTCTTCCACTTGCTAGAGATTTTAATGAAGTAGTTGCATTAGATCTAAAAGAATGGGAAAAGTCTAAGAATATATGGTTCTTACATCTCATTGATATGGCAACTAGATTTAGCATATCTACAATAATTCACAAGAAAGAAAAGCAGGTCATTGTTGATAACATTTTGGAGAAATGGATAGGCAAAGGTTTAGGATGTCCAAAGAGATTTCTAGCTGATAATGGTGGAGAATTTGCAAATGAGACATTTAAAGATATGGCGGAAAAATCTGAACATAAGTGTTTCATACAGCTGCAGAAAGTCCATTCAGCAATGGCCTATGTGAAAGGAATCATGCTGTCATAGATGATATGGTTAAGAACATTTTGGAGGACCACCCTAATTATCCATTGTCAATAGCTCTTTCATGGGCTGTACATGCCAAGAATTCCTTACAAATGGTAGAAGGATATAGCCCCTATCAGTTAGTGTTTGGCCGTAACCCTAAACTGCCTTTTGTCCTGAATGATGAGTTGCCTGCATTAGAAGGTACAACCATATGTGACACATTCGCTAGACATCAATTCTTTGCATTCTAGTAGACAAGCATTTATTAAGGCAGAGTCTGAAGAAAGAATAAGAAGGGCATTAAGGCATGATGTACGTGAGAACAAAGAGTTTGTATGTGATGGTGATTATGTGTATTATAAGAGAGAGGACAGCAATAAATGGAAAGGTCCAGCTAATTGGTAGAGACGGTATAGTAGTGTTGGTGAAACATGGTAACATCTTAATACGAGTACATAATTCAAGGTAACAAAATGTAATTAAAAATTTGAAACTCATATCCAAGTCACAGACAATAATGACAATAATGCTCACATCAAGACCCATACCAGTACCAATTGTGACATCTCAAATAATCATATGTGTGATTCTGACAGTGAGGATGAGAATAATTCAGAGATTAATAATCAAGACAAACAGACTGAGACAAAGACACAGACACTTCCAAAAGTTGGCATGAGAGTTCAGTATCTCCCAGTTGGTGATTCAGTATGGAGAGAGGGTGTGATTGTAAGTCGGGGCGGGAAAGTGACTGGAAAATATAAGGATTGGCTTAACATTCAGGAACATGATGAATCAAAAGCCATTGATTGGAAGAATGATGTACAAGACTGGAAAGAGATGCATGAAAGTTTTACAAATACAAATGCTAAAGGTAATGATATACTGTATATGTTGTAGAAAGTAGACATGAAGAAAAGAGAGTAAGGGATGCTAAAATTAAAGAATTAGATAACTGGAAACAATTTAATGTGTATGATGAAGTACCCGACAAAGGTCAACCATGTATTTCTGTAAGATGGGTGTGTAGTGAGAAGCAGTTTGAAGATGGAAACATTAACGTTAAGGCTAGGTTGGTTGCTAGAGGCTTTGAAGAGAAGAATAGTGATGTTCAAACAGACTCACCTACAGCTGGAAAAGAAACCCTCAGAATTGTAATTGCTTTGATGGCTATGAACTCCTGGAAATGTCACTCAATTGATGTAAAAGCTGCCTTCCAGCAAGGAGCAGAATTTGATAGAGAAGTTTATCTTAAACCTTCTAAGGAAGCGGAGAGCATAGAAGGCAAACTTTGGAAACTTAGAAAGTGTGTGTATGGTTTGAATGATGCTTCTCGAGTGTGGTATTTCACTGTTAGAAGACTACTATTAAGCCTGAATTGTGTACAGTTACAAGTAGATCCATCAATGTTCTATTGTTATTCACAGAACCAGTTGGCTGGAATATTTTTGATGCATGTGGATGATTTTCTCTGGGGTGGTACACAAGAGTTTGAGGAAAATGTAATAAGCAAAGTTAGAGAGAAATTTGAAATCAGTACCCAAGATGATACTATGTTCAAATACATAGGATTATAAATTAACCAAAATAATTCTGAGATAACTTTAAGCCAGAATGAATATTTAGACTCTGTAAAAGCCATTCCTATCTCATATGATAGGTCTCTTTGTAAGGAAGATATTTTAAAACATGATGAAGTAAAGTATTTCAGGAGTATCATAGGACAACTATGTACACAAACAAGACCAAATGCCTGCTATGAAGTATTAGAACTGAGCAATGCCTTGAAGCAGCCTATTGTAGCAGATATTTTGAAGGCCAACAAATGTTTGAGAAAGTTAAAACATTATGACTGTGTTCTTCAGTTTCCATGCTTACAGAGTACTTCAAGACTTTCTCTTCATGTTTATTGTGATGCATCTCATGCAAATCTACCCGATGGTTATTCAAGTGCTGAAGGTTTTGTGATCTTTCTTGCTGATGGTAATGGTAAAAGTTGTCCACTAGCTTGGGGCTCAAAGAAAATAAGAAGAGTAGTTAAAAGTACATTAGCTGCTGAAACTTTAGCGTTAGTAGATGCTATTGATGTATGTATGTATCTTAAGCATATTCTGTCAGAAATTATACAGAGAGGCGACATAAATGTAAAATGTCATGTTGACAACAGATCATTGTGTGATAATGTACATTCTACTAAAAATGTGTCAGAAAAACGTCTGCGCATAGACATTGCTAATATAAAACAGATGCTTGAAAGAAATGAAAGAAGCTGTATTCACTGGGTCGAGTCAAGTAGTCAGTTGGCCGACTGTATGACCAAAAGAGGTGCATGTAGCAGAAACCCAATAAGTATATTAGGTCAAGGATGTATAGATATAAGAGGACCATTAGATTAAGACTACAAAAAAAAAAGAAAAAAAAGAAAAAAGAGGAATATATGTTAAGATATTTGCTTTCTTAACCCGAAAATGGCGAGGGGGGGGGTATTGAACTAGCATGGGCGAGCATATTGGCTCCATTCAGGCCTATAATCGTCATTTTACGATAAATATCGTTATTACTTATTCATATGAGCCTATTTTACCTTCGCTATGAATATAGTAACCTGTAACAACAATAAAACAAGTGAAAATATAATTTTTCTGGTCAAAATCACGAATATAGATGGACCAGCCCATTCATGAATTATGGAGAAAATTGAGGCAAACCCCTCCCTCCACGAGGCCTCAAGCCACACTGAGCCTACTCATACACACACTCGGTTATGTAACACACCCGCTAGGCACGTAAGCACATCCTCCACACAGTTTGCTAATGTTAGCACAAAAATATACCAACGAATTAGGGAATAACAGGGAAAATAGGTGACAATTGAAGGGGGAGGGGAAAGGGAGGAAGGAGGGGATGTGGAGGAGTGATATGAGGTATAGGGGAAAAAAAAAAAAAAAAATGTTTAGTGCTCCTGGGGCTGTTTAAATGTTTTTTTTAGGCCTCCCTCTTAAGAGCTTTGCCGCCGTCGCCCAGTAAAACCTCTTATGAGCTTTGCAGCCGTTTACGGGTTAATTACTATTTTAATTTACTGTACTGTACTATTATGATTGTATCTATACATTACCAATATGCTATACAAATGTTAACAATTATTAATTTGTATTATTATTATTATTATTATTATTATTTATTTGTGTTACATATACATACTGTATATACTAGTTAACCTTATATCTATGTATGGATAGATTTGAATTTAAATGTTCTGTTCAGATGCTCATTTGTTTTTGTTTTGGTAACTGTCAGTCAGCTGAGAGACATTTTGGAGGGAACTGGATCATTTGAATTTGTCAACTTCTAAGTGAATATAATGTGTGAGGTTAACCACTCCGTTAGAACCGCATGGCTTGTCCTACAGTGACCCGCTAGGATCGCCAGGGCAGTGGATGGGGCTACAGTTTATGTATTAGAGTGTGCTTTATTTCATATGAAAGCTTGTGTCATGGGCAGTCCAGAAAGGCTCTTTGTTTTCACCCATGTCAAGGCTTTCTATATTTAATTGTAAAGTATATGTTTTATCATTAACTAGTAATGATGGGATCTGGGAGAGAGAGAGAGAGTAGAACAGAGTGAGAGGGAGCGCGTAGTGTTTTTGTCCCGCTCGATGACGTCACGGCTGGCAGCCTCGTTCGTGGGGGTTGGTTGAGAGAGGTCCTTTCCATGCTGTTAGCTACCTTGCTAGTGGCTAGAGGACTTGTAACCGCTTTTTTCCCACGCGGCTCGAGCTGGTGCGAGTATATATACAGTTCCTCGCCACTCTCTCCCTCAGATCTGGTTTCTAGAATGCACCCATCGTTTTCCCTTGCTACCTGTACCCCGCTCGCAGCTGAGAATCTTTTCCTCTGCCTATCTCTCTCATTTTCCATATCTTTCACCACCTTTTATTAATATTATACCCCCTCTGGTTAACTCTGCAAAATCAGCTTCATGCTGGCCAGTTGTATTGTGCGTTAAGGTCTGATATAACCCATGTATGTTAGTTGTTAAGATAAGTGGATCACGAAGCATTGGTTGGCATTTATATTGTTTAAGTACTGCATCCTTTAATTATTAGTGTTCTGCTGGATTAGATAATGCTAGACTAGGAGTCTGATATTATAAGGTATTGTTTCCTATGAGTGCTGGCTTTAGTTAAAAGCTGCACGACATACCTGAGAACTGGAGTTGATTGAGTAAATTCTAGTCTGTGTGACATTGAGAGTAGAGCATGCACGAATGAGGGCTTTTTGCCTATACCATTCTGCACTGTTCTAGTCTCGATTGTTTGTCTTTGAGGTACGCCAGGAGAACGCTTAATACTTCGGTATTAAGGTTTCTCAAGAGAGCTACCCTTCCCTATAACGTAATATTTGACGCACAGACTTGAGATTTGCACTAGGCTATGCGGCATGCCATGCGCACCAGTATCTCGTATCATTGACTCTAGCTAGACTTTATCAATCATAGTAGACATTAAGTATATTAACCTAATTACTCTTTATATGCATACCCGTTTATGATTACACAAGCATTTCGCAGCCTAGTTTGATGTATTGAGACACAAACGACTTAGGCTCTTTTTGTTGATAGGAATACTGCATTGTCGTGGCGATTATTATTTTTGTTGTTGTGTTTAGGATATTCTTGGCTCCGACGGCATTATATATTCTGCCTTTTGTGTGCATAGCCTGCACGAGCATTGTTCCGCTGCCTGCCTTTTTGGGTTCCATTTCCGATACGAGCATCTTTATAGCATCTAACATTTAAAGACGATTCCTTGTTAGTGTTGAAGGACTTTAGTGCACTTTCTTTCATGCAGGAGTGCCTGACATTTATTGATTAAAGTAACGTAAGCTGTAACTTCTCTTACCACCTTACTTTGCATACCATAACCAAGCACCTTCGGTTATAGGTAGTAATAGGCTGTTTTCACATAACATTAAGCCTAGAGTAGACGCACATTTATTGAGAGTTTGATAGCCTATTATTGCATATAGAACTCAGTAGAGTATTTGTGTTCTTTGTTCACTGGGAATATACATCAGAGGTTGGAGCTAGCGCTTTCCGTTGTAACATTTATGCCATTACTAGTCCAATGAATAAGAGCCCTGATATATTTTTGAACCCCAGTCGTAACAAATGGCGACCTTACCTAGGATTTGGTGAACCTACATTTATTAGCAGGGAACATTTGTTGTTTTGGAGAATATTTTGCGGGGATCAGCAAGAATATTTTTTTTTTGGAACATAGTATAGCCCTTGAGTATTTCCGAGAATTTTTGTGTGTATATCGAGGTATAAGAGTTTGGGGTGCTTCTTTTCTGAATATTGTGGTGAGAAATTTTTGTGAGCATCATGTCTTATACCGGATCAGAGGAGAATGGAGACACAGTACGTAATGTCGAAACTGAGGAACAGCAGCATGATGAAAGGGTTAATTGGGTGAACTGTGAGGAGGATACTAGGATATTTTTGCAATGGCCTGTTACTGCCGAGCGGTTGGAGGGTATGGATCGGTACGGTCTTCAATGCCTGGCCCACAGCTATCGGTCATGCGGTTACTAGCAGCATGACCAAGGATAACTTGATAACGTGTGTACTGGGCAGGGTGACTGGTGAGCGAGATGGTTGAGTGCTCAGAGCCCTTCGGCCATGCTTCCCCTACACTCGACTCCCAGCCATCCCAGTGGTTTGCTGACCCCGGGTACGCTTCCACAGGTGGGTGGTGACTGGCAGGGTGGGTTGCCCCTGGGGGGACCACCGGTAATTTCAAACATTGTAGCACCTTCACCTCCTCAAGGGTTTATCTCCAGAATTATTGCTTCAGCTCGAATTAGCTAAGATCGAAGAGAGAAAGGCTATCAGGGCAGGTGAGCAGCAAATAGAATTAGCCAAGATAGAGAGCCCAAGCTAGCAAAAATCCAAGCGGATTTAGAGTCGACTAGGTACTGTGCCGACATGGACGTAGAGAAGTCGCGAGTAGAGGCGACGGGACAGCGACTTGGGGCTGGTAACCGTGTTCATGAGCAGTCTCTCTCGCACTTATTGAAACTGGTTCCGGTGTTTGATGAGAGTGGTGTAACAGAATTTTTCACACGCATAGAGAAGAAGTGCCAGGAACACCAGTGGCCAGAGAATAAATGGGCAGCACTTGTATCCTCTAGATTAACACCTTACGAGCGGCCTATGCGGTTTATTTATATGTACCGCACAGCGGGGTGTTTTTAGCCAAAATAGGGCTGTTTACGTGATCATTTTCATGCCTAAATAAGACCCAGAACGTAAAACAAGTACCTATCCCTGAAAGGGCATAAACAGAGCTTTCGAATGACACCATAACGATCCTTGTATGATGGATAGTTTTCTTGCAATAACCGTGCAACGCGAGTGCAAAAAGCAGGTAATTCGGTAGTTTCGGTACATAATTGAGTATGTAGCGAGTGAGAGAGGGAGGAGGGAGCTGAGATTTGTGTCAGTAGGTTCGCCGCGGTGGTCTGGAGCAGTCATACGCTCGCTAGTCTCCTGCCACACTTGTCTCTTCTCTCTCAGCCACATTACGTGCTGAAATTGCCACTCGACCTATGTCGAGCGCCGAAATAGTCCAGCTTTATTTAACTCGACTTATGTTGCTCGCCGCTTAGGGTTATAGGCAAGGGTCTTAAAGCCTACGATGCATTACCTTTGGAGTTATGTATTGTGTACGAGGATCTCAAGGAGGCTGTCCTGAGGGCTTACGAATTGCAACCAGAAACGTACCGTTTGAAGTTCCGGGTGTAACTAAGGGAAGAGATAGCACCTTTTGGAACACCCCGGGACTTTCCGATGCTATGGGGAACTGGCTCCGATCTGAGAAGGTAACAACGTTGATGGAGTTAAGCAGTTAATGATGTTGGAGCAGTTCTTTAAGAGCACGGGCGGTGATCTAACTTTGAACTTAAAGGAGAAAAACCCAAGAACTCTAGTAGAGCAGCAGAAATGGCTGATCTACGGCTGTCGTTGATTCGGGGTTGCGGGTCCTCACAGAAGTACGATGCAAGTGCTAGGGACCGTTATCCTCCCCCTCCCCGTAGCAATGACACATTTAAACATAAGAGCCATGAAACTAAAACTGAAGCCAAACCTACCACCACACCGTATGTGAAAAGTCAGGGGCCTTTTACTCACAGTATAAGCCGAAACCCGGAATGTATGTGTTTTAGGTGCCACCAGGAGGGTCATAAGGCAAATGAGTGCCCTAGTCGACCTCCTCCGGCAGCCGTGTCTTTTGCTCACGGCATTGGAGTGTTCAAGAGGACATCGGAGTTTGTTAGAGGCATTTCTTTCCGAGGTAAATACACTGCCAGTGCAGAAGGATCCGGAAGGCTTATTCCCTGTCCGTGATGCCTTTAGTGACCACAGGGGACTCGGTTGTGTGGAGTGGGGGGGTAGAAGACATGAGGTGAGAATTTTGCGTGACACTGGGGCATCGCAAACACTGTTGAGAAATTTCACTGGTAAACCTGTCAATACGGCGCAGGTGGTTGTGGTTCAGGGAGTTAATGCGACAAGGTCATACCCGCTTGTAAGAATGAAGGTGGAAGTTGATGGTGTGACTCCTGACCTGGATGTAGGAATTGTGGAGAAGTTACCTGTTGGGGGCGTCGACCTCCTTCTTGGCAACGACTTTGCGGGGCCTACTTCTGAGGCTCCACCCTTAGTCGTTGTCGAGAAGCCGGCCGACATGAGTAGGGAGGAGCAGGAGTGGGTTGAGAAGTGTCCGGTGCAGCCTATGGCGTGTGTTGTCACCGGAGATTCTGCATCCAGGGAGTCACATTCTGGTCAACAATCTTTAGATCAGCGGAGGAAGGGTACCGAGAAGGGGTTGGAAGTTGATGCGGTTGAGAGTTTAGTATCAACGGACCTTCTCGGGACTCGGTATTAGGACCACATTTCGAGTCTGGAGAAGACCCAGTAACTGTTCCTGAAGGGGAAGAGGATGGGCTTAAAAAGACGAAAGAGTTGAAGGAGGACAGTGATGCACAGTCGGGAGATGTAGCAACAAGGTACCCTGACGCGTACCCTATGAGAAATGGGTCGGCGAAAACGGTGGTCCGAAGCTTGCTAGTGTATTTTTCCCGGTATGGTTACCCGCAGGGGATTCAGTCAGTCCAGGGACCCAACTTCACTTCTAGCCTCTTTGTACAAGCAATGCCGCAGCATGGGATTGTTGGGGTTGTGTCATCTGCATATCATCCGGAGAGCCAGGGTGTGTTAGAGCGATGGCACTCAGCCTTGAAATCTGTGCTTCGTTGTTGTTGCTTTGAGAGTGGGAGGGATTGGGATCTTGGCCTGCCATGTGTTTTGTTTGCTGTGTGGGAGGTACCTGGGGAGAGTTTGGGATTCAGCCCTAATGAGCTCGTCTTTGGACACCGTGTCAGAGGGCGTCTCCATATAGTTGAAGAAGTATGGGAGGGCGCAGAAAAACCTTGTTCTATGCTCAAGTGTGTCCTCAACAGTCGAGAACGGATGTTGCGCAGTCTGGAGTTGGCTGGCCGTAATTTGACTAGCTCTCAGGCCCTCAGGAAGGACAGGTACGACCTCAAGGTTGAACTCAGGGAGTTTCACGTGGGTCAGGAGGTGTTGATTCTACTGCCCCTTGTAGGTCACCCCTTATCCGCGAAGTACGCTGGTCCTTATAGGGTGGTGGAGGAGCTATCGGACCTGGTTTACTTGGTAGCCACTCCAGACAGGCGGAAGCACAATCAGTTATGTCATGTTAATCCCATGAAGGAGTATGGGAGGCACCCCCCTGAGCCTCTCACTGTGCCTGTGATGACGTTTAGCAGTCAAGGTGGAGAAGGAGAACGGGACAGTCAAGCTCAGGTGGAGGATAACTGGAAGGATAAGAAGTTCAAATGGGCGCCTGAGTGTGAGAAGGTGTTTAGGGAAGTAAAACACCTGTTGTGCACTCACCCGATCCTCAGGGCCCCTGACTTTAGCCTACCTTTCCAACTAGCAACGGAGGCTAGTGGTGTGGGGGCTGGTGCCGTCCTTGTGGAAAAGGACGATGATGGGCTGGAGCATCCTGTTAGTTTCTGCTCGGAGAAGTACAATTCGGCCCAGGGGAGCTGCTCTGTGGTCAAGGAGGAGCTGCTGGCGGTTGTACTTGCTCTGAGGCATTTCGAGGTCTGTGTTCCAGCCTATGGTCCGGTCGTTGTAGTTTACCCAGATCATCACCCTCTCAAGTTCTTGGACCAGTTTCACAATCGGAATATGAGGCTGACCAGGTGGTCACTAAGGTTATTGGTATATAACCTGGACAAACGCCATATTGCCGGTTGTGACAACGTGGTTGCAGATGGTCGTTCAAGGGTG
Source organism: Paralithodes platypus (assembly GCA_032716605.1). NCBI lineage: Eukaryota > Metazoa > Arthropoda > Malacostraca > Decapoda > Lithodidae > Paralithodes > Paralithodes platypus. The sequence goes on along the minus strand of CM064511.1, from coordinate 11,064,271 downwards.
TATGATCCTGGGTAGATTGACACACGGGTAGCCTCCTGCTTTAGTTTGAATAGTATTTTGCGCTTGGTGCTTGTTGGCTCGCGGTTGTAGCTCAGCGTATTGGGTCGTAAAGCAGGAGTTGAGCGTTTGGTATAGAAGAAAATACTAGGCTTGCCCCTATAGTGCAGCCGAAATAAACAAATTATAAACATAAAAATCAAATAAAAACTCTTTCTTTGATAGTTGAATTTTTTTAGTATGTTATAGCAGTAATTCTGAGTTGCACTCCTCTCAGAATGCTGGGCTAGAGAAGCTCGCTCTTGAGGAGCATAACTACATATGATTTGACCTATGGTGTTGGGGAGGGTTATAATTTTGAAAAAATGTTTTGTTGAAGAACTGTGCCAGATATTTTATTGCCGCTGGGTGATGGGAAGTGGAGATATAGCATGGGTTCTAACCATCAGATTTTTGTGAGCCTTGGGGCCTGTGAGAAAAATCTTTGGGGGGGGGTGACGTTAACCACTCCGTTAGAACCGCATGGCTTGTCCTACAGTGACCCGCTAGGATCGCCAGGGCAGTGGATGGGGCTACAGTTTATGTATTAGAGTGTGCTTTATTTCATATGAAAGCTTGTGTCATGGGCAGTCCAGAAAGGCTCTTTGTTTTCACCCATGTCAAGGCTTTCTATATTTAATTGTAAAGTATATGTTTTATCATTAACTAGTAATGATGGGATCTGGGAGAGAGAGAGAGTAGAACAGAGTGAGAGGGAGCGCGTAGTGTTTTTGTCCCGCTCGATGACGTCACGGCTGGCTGCCTCATTCGTGGGGGTTGGTTGAGAGAGGTCCTTTCCATGCTGTTAGCTACCTTGCTAGTGGCTAGAGGACTTGTAACCGCTTTTTTCCCACGCGGCTCGAGCTGGTGCGAGTATATATACAGTTCCTCGCCACTCTCTCCCTCAGATCTGGTTTCTAGAATGCACCCATCTTTTTCCCTTGCTACCTGTAACCCGCTCGCACCTGAGAATCTTTTCCTCTGCCTATCTCTCTCATTTTCCATATCTTTCACCACCTTTTATTAATATTATACCCCCTCTGGTTAACTCTGCAAAATCAGCTTCATGCTGGCCAGTTGTATTGTGCGTTAAGGTCTGATATAACCCATGTATGTTAGTTGTTAAGATAAGTGGATCACGAAGCATTGGTTGGCATTTATATTGTTTAGTACTGCATCCTTTAATTATTAGTGTTCTGCTGGATTAGATAATGCTAGACTAGGAGTCTGATATTATAAGGTATTGTTTCCTATGAGTGCTGGCTTTAGTTAAAAGCTGCACGACATACCTGAGAACTGGAGTTGATTGAGTAAATTCTAGTCTGTGTGCCATTGAGAGTAGAGCATGCACGAATGAGGGCTTTTTGCCTATACCATTCTGCACTGTTCTAGTCTCGATTGTTTGTCTTTGAGGTACGCCAGGAGAACGCTTAATACTTCGGTATTAAGGTTTCTCAAGAGAGCTACCCTTCCCTATAACGTAATATTTGACGCACAGACATGAGATTTGCACTAGGCTATGCGGCATGCCATGCGCACCAGTATCTCGTATCATTGACTCTAGCTAGACTTTATCAATCATAGTAGACATTAAGTATATTAACCTAATTACTCTTTTTATGCATACCCGTTTATGATTACACAAGCATTTCACAGCCTAGTTGTATGTATTGAGATACAAACGACTTAGGCTCTTTTTGTTGATAGGAATACTGCATTGTCGTGGCGATTATTATTTTTGTTGTGTTTAGGATATTCTTGGCTCCGACGGCATTATATATTCTGCCTTTTTGTGTGCATAGCCTGCACGAGCATTGTTCCGCTGCCTGCCTTTTTGGGTTCCATTTCCGATACGAGCATCTTTATAGCATCTAACATTTAAAGACGATTCCTTGTTAGTGTTGAAGGACTTTAGTGCACTTTCTTTCATGCAGGAGTGCCTGACATTTATTAATTAAAGTAACGTAAGCTGTAACTTCTCTTACCACCTTACTTTGCATACCATAACTAATGACTAATAAGCTAATAGATCTTATAGGAAAAAAGAAAGGAATATATCGAAAAATAAAGAAAGGTGAAAATCATTTACATATATACTATCAGACTCTATCAAGACAGGTCAAAAAGGAAATCAGGAAAGCAAAAAGAAATTATGAAATAAGGATAGCCAGCGACTCAAAAAAATAACCCTAAAGCTTTTTACCAACTATGTAAATCTAAAGTTAGAGATGTAATAGGCCCCCTAAAAACTTCAATAGGAGAAATAACAGAAAATGATTTAGAAATGTGCAGTACATTAAATAGTCAGTTTCTTTCCGTTTTCACTAATGAAAATTTGGCACAGATTCCAGAAGTCAATATGGTATATAGTGATAGTATAGAAAATATGTTAAGTACAGTTAGTATAAGTAGAAATGTGCTTAAGGAAATTGACAGACTGAAACCTCAAAAATCGCCTGGTCCTGACGAGGTATATGCTAGAGTATTAAAAGAATGCAGAGATGAGTTAAGTAGTCCATTAGCATTTATATTTAACAAGTCATTAGAAACAGGTTTAGTTCCAGAAGCTTGGAAGCTTGCAAATGTAGTTCCGATCTTCAAAAAAGGTGATAAATCGATAGCATCCAATTACCATCCATTAGTCTCACATCAATCATAGGAAAGTTGCTAGAGTCTATTATTGCTAGGAAAATTAGAAGCCACTTAGTAAAATTTAACTAAATAAATTCTTCTCAGCATGGATTCACTCAGGGACGTTCGTGCCTTACTAATTTGCTTAGCTTTTTCTCAGAGGTATATGAAGCAGTAGATAGTGACAAGTCATATGATATTATATATTTAGATTTCAGTAAAGCTTTCGACAGAGTCCCTCATGAGAGATTGATGAGAAAGGTTGAGGCACATGGAATAGGAGGGTCGTTGTTGGGATGGATTAGGTCATGGCTAATTGGTAGGAAACAGAGAGTCAGCATAAATGGTACCAAGTCAGAGTGGGGAGCAGTCAAAAGTGTGTCCCCCAGGGATCGGTATTAGGTCCCCTGTTGTTTCTTATATACATAAATGACCTAGATTTAGGTATAACTAGTAGGATAAGTAAATTCGCAGACGATACTAAAATGGGGAGATCAATTGATTCAGATAGCGATATAGAGTGCCTCCAAGGGATCTAGATACCTTACATGAATGGTCAGTAAATTGGCAGATGAAGTTTAACATTGACAAATGCAAGGTATTAAAGATAGGGAAGATGCAAACAAATGTTAAATATAAACTAGCTAATTTAGATTAGAAAATTCAGACTGCGAGAAAGATCTAGGTGTGTTTTGTTAGCAATGATTTGAAGCCTAGAAAACAGTGTATAAGCGTTCGTAATAAGGCAAACAGGATTCTCGGGTTCATCTCTAGGAGTGTGAGTAACAGAACTGCTGATGTTATCTTAAAACTTTACTTGTCATTAGTGAGACCCCATATGGATTATGCTGTCCAATTTGGTGTCCTTATTACAGAATGGACATAGATTCATTGGAGAGAATTCAGCGTAGAATGACAAAAATGATCCATAATATTAGAAATTTATCGTATGAAGAAAGGTTGAAGAAATTAGGTTTACATTCGTTAGAGAGACGCAGAGTTAGAGGGGATGATAGAGGTGTTCAAGTGGGTTAGTGGGATTAACAAAGGGGACATGACAAATGTACTAAAGCTCAGTGATAGCGAAAGAACTCGTACCAATGGTTTCAAATTAGATAAATTTCGTTTCAGAAAAGATATAGGCAAATATTGGTTTGGTAACAGAGTTGTAGATGGGTGGAATGGGCTACCAAGTGATATAGTGGGATCAAGAACGATAGGGAGCTTTAAGAAAAAATTGGATAAGCATATGGACGAGAAGGGTTGGGTGTGAAGGGGGATCAGCCGGGTTGGGCCAATCAGCGCTCTGCAGACCCCCGTAATCCTGCGTTAATCTCTAACCGGTTTGGTAAGATGATCCTCAGGGTATTAGAGTGTTGAGCCTATAATTGGGCTTTGTAATTGGGGTTGTGTGGGACAGGGATCTGCCTTGCTTAGGCCAATCGGCTTTCTGCAGACTCCCATTTTCTTATGTTCTTATGTTCTTATAACCAAGCACCTTCGGTTATAGGTAGTAATAGGCTGTTTTCACATAACATTAAGCCTAGAGTAGACGCACATTTATTGAGAGTTTGATAGCCTATTATTGCATATAGAACTCAGTAGAGTATTTGTGTTCTTTGTTCACTGGGAATATACATCAGAGGTTGGAGCTAGCGCTTTCCGTTGTAACATTTATGCCATTACTAGTCCAATGAATAAGAGCCCTGATATATTTGAACCCCAGTCGTAACAAATGGATACTACAGGAAGATATGTTTTAGTAATTCCCACTATGGAGATGTAAGAATATACATGGAAGTGAATTATCATACATCACTAGGGATGAATAGTTGATTTAGTAATATGTGGGTATAATAATTATTGAGCAACCGGAAATGTCAAATGATATCTAGGCGAATTTACCTGAAAGCAATTATCCTTACCATAATTACCAGCTACCAAACAGACATGAGCTGCAGTGACCTATTTCCGAAATGACGTGAATATATCATATTTTAGGGGGAAACTACTTTGGCTTAGTCTGCGAGGAAATAACCTTTGTGTAAAATCACTTGGCATGTGTTCTTCAAAATTGATGGAGGTGTCTCCCTAGTAAACATTATATATCTAGTATGAAGAAAGGTCAGCCAATGTCAAACTTTTCGAAACATTCTGTGGAGAAACTGAATAATAAAATCCAAAAGAGGGACTGTATCCAATGGTATTGAACATATGCCTGGACTGATCATTAAGTAATATGGCTACAAGTAAAGCGGTATGAGGAATATCCACCACACAATACCTCCAACAACTGAGTGTTAAAATTAGGATAAACAAAGCTACACAAATATTACAAATTAGATGTCTAAAATAATTTCCTCATTAACCAATGCAGTGCTGGCGACGCCATTCTGTTTGTATGTCAGCTACATTTAGACGATGTTATGAAGTTTAGGAATAATATATGGTAGCTAAAAGGATTAATTGAAATAACCTGTAATCTTTTAACGAGTAGACATCCTTCCTAACCTGAATAAAACCGTCTAATAGTTGCCAGAATAATATGACAAACAATGTCACTGGTGCTGAATGTATTGATAACTACACAGCGTTACTACCAATTGTCATAAACAGGCATATATTCGATGACAATAAATGTATCCATGCTACCTGTGAAAAATGACAAGCAAAATGGTATTTGTTCTTCATTCCTTATTTTTTCAGAATTCTAAATAATCCTTGTGTCTATTAGGGTTAGTTTATATGTGACTGACTAGTGGTATTTTGGTAATGCATTCATTCTTATATTACACACTATACATTATTAATGCATTCATTCTTATATTACACACTATACATTATTAATGCATTCATTCTTATATTACGCACTATACATTATTAATGCATTCATTCTTATATTACACACTATACATTATTAATGCATTCATTCTTATATTACACACTATACATTATTACTACATGCATTCTTATATTACGCACTATACATTATTAATGCATTCATTCTTATATTACACTATACATTATTAATGCATTCATCTTATATACACATACATTATTAATGCAATTCTTATATTACACACTATACATTATTAATGCATTCATTCTTATATTACACACTATACATTATTAATGCATTCATTCTTATATTACACACTATACATTATTAATGCATTCATTCTTATATTACACACTATACATTATTAATGCATTCATTCTTATATACACTACATTATTAATGCATTCTTCTTAATTACACACTACATTATTAATGCATTCATTCTTTTATTACCCTCTATACATTATTAATGCATTCATTCTTATATTACACACTATACATTATTAATGCATTCATTCTTATATTACACACTATACATTATTAATGCATTCATTCTTATATTACACACTATACATTATTAATGCATTCATTTTAATTACACACTACATTATTAATGCATTCATTCTTATATTACACACTATACATTATTAATGCATTCATTCTTATATTACACACTATACATTATTCAAATGTTACAATTTCCTACACATAGACACATAATTGGCTAGTTTGATTTTCAATATTCTTTTCGTTTTATGAGTTCCCCAGTATTCAGCTTCAAGGTCAACAATGCTCACTGCTGGTAACCAATCACGTTCATTCATAATCATACTCATTAACTCAGCATTTGCTGCCAGGTTTAATTGAACGAAAATCAACTTGTTTATTTTGCTCTTATGGGGCTAGTAACTGTATTTTTGGTCTATTAATCCATATATTCATTGTTGTTTTAGTTTCCTCGCTAGACCTCCCTCAAACTAAGACAAAAACGCCCAGACGCTCAAGATAAATTTTTAAATTTTTCGGTAGAAAAATGTTCTGGCCAAAGGCTGGTTTCTCTTATATTTACAGGCTTGCTATCGCTCGCCAGGAAAATAATACACCTAATATTGACAATTAAATGGAGCTAAAGGTGTTAAAATCGCAGAACTAATGGGCCGAACGTCTTAAAATGTGAACATTAAATGGGGATAACCAAGAGGGAGAAGGGGGTCTAGAAAATGGCCTATCTCCCCTTAACTCTTTCAGGATTTAAGGTTTCGATTCATAGTTTGATCTTGACAATTATCAAGCACTATTTGTTTCAGTTTAGGAAGGATATGTAGAAGTTTGATTCCCACAAGTATTTATAAAGCTGCTTAACCCCTTCAGTACCAGTGTCGTCCTTTTAACTTCATTATGGCTACTATTAGACGATTTTAATCGGTTTAAAAAGAGCCATCACAAATGAACAGGTTTCGAACTATCTCACTTGACCCATTTTACTACCACAGATTTTTCGTAAGGGGGTAAACTCGCTTTTTCTGGACCCCCTTCTCCCTCATGTTTAGACCAATTAGTTTTGAGATTTTATGACGTTTGTTCACTAGTTTGGCGATTCTGAGACCTTTTGCCCCAATACTTTGTCAATATTAAGACCTTTCGTGCCGATTAGGTGTCGACTTTTCTCTGGCGAGCGATAGCGAGCCTGTAAATATTTAAGGAACCGGCATTTGGCCGGGACATTTTCTACCAAAAAATGTACAAATATATTTTGAAAAGGGGTATAGGGGGTGCTTTTTTAAGCTTTGATGGAGATCTAGCGAGGACACTCAACATTAAATAAATACATTAATAAGTAGCCCCTAAGAACAAATCTAAATATAATCAGGATGGAATTAATAAGACATCGCTAGTAAATAAGGGGTTAATATCGCTTAAGCAAAGCCAGAATATAATGCAAATACGTCCCTCTATTACTGTAATGGTTAATTTATCGCTCACTCTCGTAACCCAATCTCCGTGGTGACAGCAAGGTAAACAAATATTTCCGATACAGCTCATCCATCACGTTCGCTTTCCGGTGTAGCGTGGTATTCTTCCACGTGATATTGTGACGGGTAAAAGCAGCCCATATGCCTATCATTTGAACCAAAATCCGTTAAATCACGACTGTATTTTGATATATTTTTAATTAATGTTATTGCATTAGGTTAGGTTGGTTATGTTATGTTAGTAAATACACTAGACTTTTTCTATTGCACTAGACATATCCAAAGCCTTCGATAGAGTCTGGCATAAATCTTTAATTTCTAAACTACCCTCCTTCGGTTTCTATCCCTCCATCTGTGCCTTTGTCTCTAATTTCCTTTCCGGCCGTTCCATAGCCGCGGTTATGGACGGCCATTGTTCACTTCCTCGCCCTATAAACTCCGGTGTTCCTCAGGGCTCTGTCCTATCTCCTATTCTCTTTCTAATTTTTATAAATGATCTCCTTAATTGTACCTTAATTCCCATCCATTCATACGCAGACGACTCAATCTTACACTACTCCATTAGTTTTTCAGAAGGCCCCAGCCAGCAATCCCTCAACGACAAACGTAATGAAGCCATAGAACTCTTAAATTCTGATCTAAATACTATTTCCAATTGGGGCAGAGAAAACCTTGTTAACTGTAATGCTTCCAAAACCCAATTTCTCCATCTATCTACCCGTCAGGATCTCCCAGCGGACTATCCCTTATTCTTCAACAATACAAAAAGCAACCCTTCATCTTCTCTCAATATTCTTGGTGTCTCTTTTTCTTCTGCTCTCATTTGGAAGGACCATATTACCAGTCTTGCTAAGGCAGCCTTCCAGAAGCTGGGTGTGCTCAACCACCTTAGGGGGTTCTTTTCCCCTGCACAGCTTTTTGCTCATAGTGCGCCCTTGTATTGAGTATTGTTCACATGTGTGGGGAGGTTCCTCTCACACCGATCTCCTAGACAAAGTTGAGAGGAAGACCTTTCGTGTCATTAACTCCCGTCCACTCACCAATTCTCTGCAATCTCTCTCTCTCCACCGCAATGTTGCATCTCTCTCGCTATTCTATCGCTACTATAATAGTCAGTGTTCCTCAGAGCTATCCCAGTGCATACCACCTCCTTTACGTAGGGCACGTGGTACCCGTCTTGCAACTCAATCCCACCCCTACTCTGTGCAACTCTCCAACCCAAGAGTGAAACGTTACTCTCAAACTTTCTTCTACTCAACAGCTGAGCTCTGGAACTCTCTCCCAGAATCAGTCTTTCCCTCTTCCTATGACTTAAATTGCTTCAAACTCCGCGTGTCCAGGCATTTTGGCTCGAACGTCCCTTGATTTTGGCCCTGTCACTCTTTCAACTATGGGGGAGGCACTCGCTATAGGCAGTTATGCCTTTTGCCTCCCTCAATCACATAGAAAAAAAAACAAAAAAACAAAAAAGTAAAAATCCACCGGAATAGAATCGTGGTTAGAGGTAATGTCAAGGTATAGTGGCTGTGTCCATGGCGCCTCGGGAGCCATTGCCTTCTATAAATATAATTTATTTGTATCCCACCAAATTATTGTTATTTATAGTTATTTTCTGCATTAGTATTATTGTAAGTTGTGGTTGGTTATGCTCGCTAACGATATATCGAAATACAGTCGTGATTTAACTGATTTTGGTTAAGATGATAGGCATATGGGCTGTTTTAACCTGTCACAATATCACGGGGAAGAATATTACGCTACACCGGCACTGTGAACGACAAACCAGGCAGTGGACAAACTTAATCTTTGTTTGATTTCCTCTGACGGTAAATTGAATATCTTAGAAGCTAATTTCGCGATACTTAAGGGGAGGCAGTTGGTTTATCAAGTCCTCCTTCTCCCTCCCGTTTTGGTCCTATTAGTTAGGAGATTTCAAGACATTCGCCCCATTAATTTAGCGATTTTCATACCTTTTGCCCCATTTTGTTGCCAATATTAAGACCTTTCGTGCCATTTAGGTGTAGATTTTTTTTCCTGGTGAGCGATAGCGAGCCTGTATTTGAAGAGGAATCGGCCTTCGGCCGGGACATTGTTCTACCGAAAAATTTACAAATTTATATCGAAGGGGGGTCTTGTTGGTGTTTTTTAAGTTTGATACAGGTTTAGAGAGCAAACTAAGCCCCCTCCTTAAACCATTTAACCGAATCAGTAAATTATGCTGCACATTACCGTCTGGGCTCCCTTAATGGACAAATATATAACCACAATGTCTCTGTATCATATTAAGACCAAGTTTATTTTAATAACACAATTTTTCACTACAAAATCTTCAAAATAACTGAACAAACTCTAATGGGAACTTTGCAATTTACCGTCAGCTGAAAATAAACCGAGTATAGTCTCCGATATATCCATTTATGTCGGTGGTAAATGTTATGTGCTTGGAGCGAGAAAGAGAGAGAGTGATATCAACAATTAAAGGTTAATCCCTCCTCTACCGGTGACGTCTTTTTAATTTTATTCTAGCCATAGTTAGAGGACTTTGTGTACATTAAGAGGGACCTGTGGTAGTAGAAAGGGTTAAGGGAGATAGTTCAAAGCCTGTCAATTGCTAGAAGACCTTTTGAAACTGAATACAATCTTCTAATACTAGCCAGAATAAGGCTAAAAGAACGGCACCGGTAATGAAGGAGTTAATAAAAGGTTATATACAACGCAAAACTAAAGCTAATTATAAATCACCTTAGATATGTCATATTATAACAGGACATGCTACTGAATTATGATATATTTTCATAAACACTTATCATTGATATTGTGGATGACTAATAGTGCCAAAATATTTCCTTATAAAAATACTGAATGTGCTACTATCACTACATTGTGTGTGTGCACTGTACTCACACACCGGCAATGGTGAAAGTGTAAGATAACTACGTACACGGATATTTATTATTAATTTGCTCACATCCGAAAATATTTGAATCCCCGAAGTATTATCCATAGACCTCACTGTTGTATTATCCATAGACCTCACTGTTGTATTCCCTTAATCCATTAACAAGTATATCTCGACCAAAAACATTTAAATCCTATACACAAAAATATATAAAGTATATATCCAACCTTCTGGCAATCGGAGTGAAGGGACTGGAGTTCTCGAAAAGGGGCTCCAATCCTGACTGTATCCTTGACATACACTGATCCAGAAAGGTTGATAGACTCTGAAGTCCTATTTTAACTAACATTTAGTAACTATATCCTGTTCACTTCAGTCAAACATTGGGGATAAATGTAAGACTTTTAGTTAAAATAGGATTTCAGAGGCTATCTTCCCTTTTGGATTATTGACCTATGTGGAATTCGCTAATGAAGGGGTTAAGCCAGCACACTGTAAGTCAAGAACAAACAGGATAGAAGGAAAGAGGTGAAAGCGTGACGTCACACAGTTAATTCCTCGCGGGAACTAGGGGTGTCAGCACTATCGTGGGGCATAGTATTATAAACAAAAGGCCCCAGTGGTTATTCCTTATTTAATATTCCTTGATATCCGCGCGCCTGGCTTGTCTGCAGTGTTACCAAAGTTAGGGAAACTCCGCATAATGAGGGGGCGATAGATTAAAGAGGGAACGTCTTAAGAGTGAATTAATGTGGGTAAAAACACTTGTAAATTATTTAAAATATAATAGGTATATAAAAGCAAGAGGAACATATTACGTATGCATATACATTATAAACAATACTTTTATATGATGTAAGCTGTATAACTCCCAGCAACACAACAAGAATGAGAATGTAATTTTGAATATATATTATTAGTTACATGCTATAGAGATGTTAAATTGGAAAGTTGCACTAAAACAGGATATTTCACGAAATACGTACTTAGGTTATACCTATGACATCTAGGGATATTTTGTCCCAGCCTGTTTGACGTTGGAAACTCCCAAATCTCACAACAACAATGGTGGGAGTTGGAGGAGGTTTGCTTGTGAACCTCCTCATAATGACGAAAATTTCACGATGATCTGGCCTTTACAGCAGCCTTTACTTATGTCTATTGAACTCTGTCATGTTTACAGAGTATCTGCATAATGTTGAATTGATTGATAATAGCGTTATTAGTACAAGGTAGGGATTATTACGAATTAACCCTTTCACGTTTTTATGACGCAGAGGTTGCCAGATTAGCAATAATAAATAGAGTTCTCTCACTCTTATCATTACCTCTTCAAAATTAGTTTTCTGCCCACAGCTAACACAAAGACAACTGCATAGGTTGAAGTAACTAAACTAAAGGTTTCTAAATACCCCTGATGGTAACAAAGGCTTTAAAGTATCCCTAATAGGCTCAACATTGCGTCAAGAACGTGAGAGTGTTAAGAGGGACCCTCCAAGTTCCATTTGCAATCGTGCTGCCATCTCTCGAATGCGCAGATCACTATTTCCAGATTTGTGATGTCACGCTTTTGCCTCTATCTAGCTTTACTCTATGCTCTCGACCGAGCACATTTTTAACATATACACAATAATATCGACTGTACAGTATATACCCAATTGTTTGCCACTTGGAGTGAAGGGAATGGAGTTCTCGAAAAGGGGCTCCATTCCTGACGCTATTCTTGACTTACAGTAATCCAGAAGGTTTGATAGACTCTGAAGTTTTATTTTCATTAACTAACACTCGGAGCCTTTAGTAACTATACTGTATACTGTTCACTTAAGTCGGACATTGAGGATAAATGAAAGACTGCCCTTGATTGTCCGACAAAATGTGGAGCACTAGTTTAGTTGTGGAATGTTAGGGTTCGCTTTGATTATCGAGCAGTTGTTGCTCACTTGGTGAAACAGCGAAATTTAAGGAAAGCACAACGAGACTTTTACACCTTTGTTCTCTCGCCTTTCTTTAACACCCGTCGGACGGGGCCGTTTGTAACATCTACTACCTGCCAAGCGGGCAGATTTACCCTAAACGAGCTTCATTCCATGCTCTTTTTCATGCATAAACAAGAGCAAGAGCGTAATACAATTTTGTATCCGTGAAAGGGCGATGATTGAGTTTTCCAATGACACCTGAACCATCCTTGCACGACCACAGGTTGTCTTGCAACTATGTTGCAACGCGAGTACAAAAACCCTAAAATACGGTAATTTCCTTACATACTTCCCTGTCTAGGGAGGCAGTGGATGTGGATGAGTGTGGAGGAGAGACCAGTCACGGTACAGGAGCCGTGCCGAGCGGTCAGAGCCCACCCGCACTCCTCCCACCGCTCGGACTCTCTCTCAGAGCCAATTATGTGCTCAACATCGCATTGGACTTAAGTCAGGCCCCGCCATATAGTCCTTGGTTCTCTTGACGGCCCTGATAGACAAGGGTTAATGCCTTTGAATTTCTTTCGTTTCAGTAATACATACATAGGAATATAATACCTAATGATTACTTTATTATATTATTTTATTATTTCTAGTTTTATGATTGAATATATAATATTTAATAGTACCCAATATACCTTTCTTATTGCGCAATATTGTCCTCACAGTATCTTTCTATCTATCTATTTCCTGACACCGTGATCCCCGAAGGGGTGCCACGAAAGAACTGCCCCATGCACCTCTGTCCCCAGTCAGTCGACGCCCCTCCTCCCAACCAGCACCGCCTTCATCCATATATATCCTCATTCCATCCTTCCACCTCTTTTTTGGTTTACTTCTCCCTCTCTGTCCCTCCACCTCGCTCTCGTACACCTTCTTAGTCATTCTCTCGCTTCCCATACGTTCCATATGGCCGAACCATCTCAAGGTGTCTTTTTCACACTTTCCAGCACATCTACCTCCACACTACACCTTCTTACTTCCTCAATCGTCTGTCTATCCCTCCATGTAACTCCGCACACACTTCTCAAGTAACTCATTTCCACCCCTCTCACTCTTGGTCTGAGTCTCTTCTCAAATGTCCATGCTTCACTTCCGTAAGTCAGTGTCGGGATTACCACACTATCATGCATGGACTTCTTCACTTCCATACTGACCACCCTATTTCTTGTTACTGCTTTCAGCATTCCTACAACCCTCTTCCCCTGTTGCACCCTCTCCCGCACTTCTTCATCCATAGTCCCATCTTTACTCAACACACTGCCCAGATACTTAAATGAGCTGACAATCTCCATAGCCTGACCGTTCAACTTCACCTCACACTCTGTGGCTTTCCTCCCTTTCGAAGACCATAACCTTGCTCTTCCCTGCATTTACCTTCAGATTTCGTTTTTTGCACACTGTTCCAAACGCATTTACAAGACCCTGCAACTCCCATTCATTATCGCTCATCAGAACTATATCATCAGGAAACAGCAGTACATACAGCTTCCACTCATTTCCCTCCCTTATCAGCGATACACCAACATCCACTGCTTTTCCTTCTTGTATTTCTTTCATGACTCCATCCATATATACAGTAAACAACCACAGAGACATCACACACCCCTGTTTAAACCCAACATTCAGGTCAAAGAACTCGCTCTGCTCACTCTCCACACGTACAAAGGAGTACAAAGGATATCAAGCAACAACAGATCTAGTGACCCTTCTAGGCTGCTTGTCCTCCAAAACACTGAGGATCAAGTGTCCAAACAGTGGTTTAGAGTGGGTAAGGGAACATTGGAAAGGGAACTACTGCCCTGCCACTAACGTGGCAGGACTAGGAAGTTAGTAGGGGACATATGGGTTAGTAACTGAGGGGAGGATAAAATAAAGTTATTCATTTACAAACGCAGTCAGTCGCGGGTTTGATGCGAGATATTTGTCTAGGCGGAATTTAAATGAATCAATGGTTCTGCAGTCTATAACGTCTCGGGGAAGCCCATTCCACAAGTTGACAACTCGATTGAAGAAGAAATTCTTAGATTCGTGTGAGTTAAAAGATTTACCAATAATTTTGCAACCGTTTCCCCGCGTGTAATTAGATTGGTCGATAGTGAAGTACTTACTACAGTTCATATTGTCGATGCCTTTGATGATTTTGAACACTTGAATTAAGTCACCTCTTAATCTGCGCTGGGTTAAAGGAAATAGATTTAATTCTCTAAGACGCTCTTCGTATGGTTTGTTCTTTAGGCTAGGTATCATTTTGGTAACTCTACGTTGAACTCATTCTAGCTTGTTTATGTCTTTTTGGTAATAAGGGCACCAGCATTGAACGCAGTATTCCAGAAGAGGGCGGACTAAGGAATTGTAAAGGGTTAGGATTACGTCTTTGGATTTATGCTCAAATGATCTGCCTATAAAGCCAATTATTTTGTTTGCCTTCTTAACAACTTCTGAACATTGTTGACTCGGGTTTAGGTTACTCGATATTGTTACTCCCAGATCGGTTTCTCTGTTTACATTCTTAAGCTGAGTGCCATTCATCGAATAGTTTGCTTTCTCATTTAGGTATCCGATATGTAGTACTTTACATTTATCCGCATTGAAACTCATTTGCCAAATTTGGGCCCAATGTGACAATTTATCTAGATTGTGTTGCATATCGTCAACTTGATCTTTTGAGAGTACGCTATTTGCAATTTTTGTATCGTCAGCAAATTTTGAGATTGTACAGGTGAGACCCTCATCTGTCGTTGATGTAAATTAGAAAGATAATTGGTCCTAGTACCGATCCCTGGGGTACCCCGCTACTTACATTGGTCCATTTAGATGCCTTACCATTTATGACTACTCTTTGCTTTCTGTCGCTGAGCCAATTTTCTATCCATTTCAACACACCGTCTTGTATTCCATGCGCTTTTAGTTTTAGCAGTACTGCCACCTTTGCACCTTCATACATGTTCTTCACTGCTTTCAGTAACTTGCCATCTCCTCTGTATATTCTAAGTACTTTCCACATACCTTCTCTATCCACTCTGTCATAGGCCTTCTCCAAGTCCATAAAGGCAACATACACCTTTTGTTGCTTCTCCAGATATTTCTCCACAACACAATTCAGGGTAAAAATCTGATCTACACATCCTCTTCCCTTCCTAAAACGTCCCTGCTCGTCACCTATCCATTTCTCCGTTCTCACTCTCACTCTCTCAATCACTACCCTACTGTAAACCTTCCCTACTACGCTTACAAGACATATTCCTCGGTGGCTACCACACACTCCTCTTTCCCCTTTACCCTTACACAGGGGGACTATTATGCCTGTCTTCCAGTCATAAGGTGCACTCCCCTTCTCCCATTCTAGTTTGCACATTTTCCATACCCATTCGATCACTATCTCACCACCATACCTCAGCATTTCCCCACACACTCCATCTGTTCCTGGTGCTTTCCCCAACTTCACTCTTTTCATGGCTTCCCACACTTCTGACTTCCTGATCCCCACCTCCTCCTCCACTATTTCTCTTCTTCTCCCTCCCATACCCCATCCAACTATGTTTGCTGCGCTTCATTCCTTACATTTAGCAACTCGTCACATTATAATGATACACAATGGTTCGATTCCTGACGAAACCTTTGATTGAACCAGCTTGCCTCTTCGGATAATGAGTTGGCTAATAACATTGGCGGTGAATCCCTCTTTTCAAGAGGGACTGCGGTTCTCGAAAATGGTCTGCAGTCGTGACGCTATTCTTGACTTAGTGTGCTGGCTTAATAATCTAGAAGGGTTGATAGCCTCTATAGTCCTATAATAATTAATTAACTAACTCTTTTCACAATAAACATCACTAATCTATTTAAACTAAGATTATATTCTAATGCATTTCTCTAAGGCACCAACATATTTATAATTACAATTTCTACCTGAATTTCTGCAAAAAGCAATCCTCATTATAAGTAACTGTTTATGTAATAAACAATATAATTCAAGCGTATTAGTTTATGAGAATTTTAAGAGATATTGCTTTACCTATTTCCACAAGTTTGTACCACCAAATTAATAGTTTTCCTTAGACAACTCTTAGGCAGTAGAAAATCTTGTCTAAGTGAATAAACAATTAATAACTACCATACCGAACCATCGAAGCCAAATGTGTAGTTTGTATTCAGTGACAGTGCATTGGAATTCGAAACTTGGAATCGTATTATATATTTATAAAGGATGGTTGAATAACTTACGTTGGAGAGTGTAATATGATAAGTATAGAAGCAAATAACATTTTAACATGGTTATTTAGGCTGTCAACATTATAAAAAAATAAACACAATTTGACATTTCGAAATATAATTTGAGCACAGTAAGCTAAGCGAAAGAGACAAACTTCAATACTGCCTATAAGAAGTGTCCCCCCCCCCCCCCCCCTATAGAGAACCAAATTCAAGGTGCGTGAGTCAAAGAGTATGGACAAACGGAACTTGAAGCTGTTTGAGTTATAGAATGAGGGAAAATAGATTGAGGGAGAGAGTTCCATAGTTTACTTGTTGAGTAGGAGAAAGACTGGGAATATAGGCTCACTCTTGGGTTAGAGACTTGGACAGAATAGGGGGGACAAAACTCCCCAAAGCGAACCTGTCCCCTGTGAGAGTTTATTCAAGGACCTACTGGATTGACCACTCAACTTAGGGTCCGTCTGACTCCAAGGCCGCCTATGTATCTTTTTAGTACTATCTTCTCAAATTTAGTGTGTGGCTAGTCCACCCACCAACGTGTTACACCCTTAGGTGAGGAGTAAGGATTTGTATAACGTATACTTCCCTAAGCGGGTTGCCAACTAAGGCTGACGAGTTCCATCCACCCGTATTTTTATAAGGTTTACTACCCCCGACCAAGGCTGGCGAGTCCTCTCTACCCGATCTTATTATATATTACTGTACACATGGTACGTGGCGGAATCAAAAGAATTAATTGCAATACCAAAATCTGACTTCAAAATTTACTTTTCAAGTTCTATGTTAAAATCTGTTGTTCCAACAGTTTTACAATGGCCCTTGGGGTTCTGCAAATAAATCCTCTTTGCAGCCACTGTTTCATATTCAAATAAAGAAGTGTGCGTACTATTTCAGGTGGGAGATGCAAATCCAAAACTGACCACACATCACACTTTCCATGCAATAGAAAATACTGAAGATTACAAATAATGTATGTGATGTAAATATATACAGTCAATGTCGGGATCTTAGAATATAACTCATTACACGAATAATTTAGTCACTAATCATATGAACATAATATAGAATAAAAGATACAACAAAGACATATATACCTCTCTCTCTCTCTCTATATATATATATATATATATATATATATATATATATATATATATGTATATATATATATATATATATATATATATATTGAGAATATATCACAAATACACGTGAGCCACTAAATGTTTCTAGTCTCTCAGTGGGGATCGAACCATCGACCATCAGGATGATAGCCGACGCTTTAATCAATTACACCACGGCAGACTGCCGTGGTGTAATTGATTAAAGCGTCGGCTATCATCCTGATGGTCGATGGTTCGATCCCCACTGAGAGACTAGAAACATATATATATATATATATATATATATATATATATATATATATATATATATATATATATATATATATAGAGAGAGAGAGAGAGAGAGAGAGGTATAAATGTCTTTGTTGTATCTTGTATTCTATTATATATATATATATATATATATATATATACAGTATATATATATAAAGAAAGAGAGAGAGAGAATGAAAGAGAATTATAAAAACTCTCGAAATGGCTTCCATCCACCTTATAAGTGTAGTTATCCATCACATAAGTGTTACGACCGGGACTCGTATAAAACAAGGGCTCTTAATCATTGGACTAGAAAGGCACACAGCCACAACGGTAACACTAGATCCAACCCTCGAACTTATAATGCCGGTGCACAAAAACACCTATACCCTCCAGAGTTAAATCTGCGATAACGGGGTATCCTATAACTCGGTATAAATGCACTACTACTACAGGCTGATGATCTCTGATACAGCCTGATCACAACAACATACAATTACGTTAATAATGTATACAAGGAAAAAGATACAGAGCTTAATTAAATCACTAAAATGATTTAATGCAAACAAGAAGAAGGTATAATTAAAGTTACTCTAAACAATACTAAACTGTCACTCCTATATTAAAGAAAGTGAACGAAAGTCCTAAAGCATCGAGCAGGACTCTTCTGAAGAAAGTCTGATGCTGCTAAAGATGATCGAATCGGATTTTGAACTGTTATATAAAGCAGGAACAAGATATGACAAGTGTAGGGACATACAGTGTTAACTGGCACGGAATAATAATAAATGCGCAATAGTATTATCTCCAACAACAAAAGAAGTACTTCCTCAGGCAACTCAAAAAGCCTGCTCTGGTTGTGCAACTCAACAACAACCAAGGCTTACCATCAACGTGAATAAAAATGCTGCATACATAACATAAAAGTTTATATTCTTGATCGGGTGTCTGCTAGGCGAATAAAGTCTAGCTGGGATGTAGTAGGCTAGGAAACAATGGCTGAGCAAGCGGCTCGTACCCTAGCGAGGTCCTTTAAGACTGTACGGCCTAATTACGTTAAATGACGGGGTGCTCTCTTGAGAGATCCAGATCGCTAGTATCTGGTTCTCTCCTGGCGACCCTCTCAAAGTCAAAGCAAAACGAGTTAGCACAGTGTTGGGTGGCAGAGGCAAAAGCCCTCACTTGCAACACAGTGCTAAACTCACAAGGTACACAGTCAGAAAGACCACCTAGGCTTCCCACGTATCCGTTGCGATTGTACAGGTTCAACAAAACCTGGTACACACCGGAAATCACAACAACAATAGCCTCACCCAAGTCTAGCATTAAATAGCCCAGCAGACAACCAAGCAAAAGGTAGGGAGACACCGTGAGTGTGTCGAACCTCTACAGACAAAATGGTAACCCCTCCAAACTGCCTAACTAAACATGTAATATCTGAGAGCTTCAGCTTATAATACGATGGCCGATATATGAAATCGTGCAGAACCAAAGGGGAGTTATGATGTTAAATAGAGTGGAAGAATGAGAGGTAAGAAGTTGAGAGAGAGAGAAAGTGCTCTATAGGTAGAAGTCGGGGACAGGTGGTAAGGGAGGTGTGAAGGGTATGCTGGTCAGGCAAGCTCTGAAGAGAGTAGCTCCTCGGGACACCCAGGATCACACAAAGGCATGGTGGTCAGCCAATCACAGGCCGCTACGTCACCAGGCAGCAGGCCTGCAGAAGGCGCCAGGAACCACCAGCCAATCAAGGGGTGTGAGAAAGCACGCGCGCGAGCCTCCCAGCGAAGGAGGCAAGACATGCATACGCACGTACACACTACCACAACACTGCCTATACCGCTCTCTCTCTCCTTAACAATATACAATGCATCTTATGTTCTACTCATGATATTAACCCTTAAAAAGCGGCTCACCACTTAAGTCGAGTTAAATAAAGCTGGACTATGTGGCGGCGCTCGACATAGGTCGAGTGGCAATTTCAGCACGTAATGTGGCTGAGAGAGAGAGACAAGTGGTGGCAGGAGACTAGCGAGCGTATGACTGCTCCAGACCACCGCGGCGAACCTACTGACACAAATCTCAGCTCCCTCCTCCCTCTCTCACTCGCTACATACTCAATTATGTACCGAAAGTACCGAATTACCTGCTTTTTGCACTCGCGTTGCACGGTTATTGCAAGAAAACTATCCATCATACAAGGATCGTTATGGTGTCATTCGAAAGCTCTGTTTATGCCCTTTCAGGGATAGATACTTGTTTTACGTTCTGGCTCTTATTTAGGCATGAAAATGATCACGTAAACAGCCCTATTTTGGCTAAAAACACCCCGCTGGGCGGTACACATAAATAAACCGCATAGGCCGCTAAAGAAGGGTTAAATGCTTCCCGTTGTCACAGACGAAAATAAAGCCCACCACGGGACTGTCTGTAACAACACGAACACTATGAAAGAAAGAACAACATTGTAGATAGACTGTAGCCCATTTCACTGCCCTGGCGAGCGCTAGTGGTTACCGGGAGGCGATTCTGCCAACGCTGGTAGGCATCACATAAGTCTCTCTCTCTCTCTCTCTCTCTATTGTGCAGATAGTTATATAATGTATATACCTTTTGATACCTTTTGCCTTGCATCTCTCTGTGCAAGAAGGATACTAAAGGAGATAATGCCTCGTAAAGCGCACCCTACAGTATAGGACCATTAAGCGGAGGTTTTCATTTAGGGTTTTTTCTGGACCCCCTTTTTCCTCATGCTTAGCCTCATTAGCTTTGATAATTTATGAAGTTCATCCCATTACCTTGGCGATTATAAGACCTGTTACGACTGAGGTTTAAATATATCAGGGCTCTTATTCATTGGACTAGTAATGGCATAAATGCTACAACGGAAAGCGCTAGATCCAACCTCTGATGTATATTCCCAGTGAACAAAGAACACAAATACTCTCCAGAGTTCTATATGCAATAATAGGTTATCAAACTCTCAATAAATGTGCGTCTACTCTAGGCTTAATGTTATGTGAAAACAGCCTATTACTACCTATAACCGTAGGTGCTTGGTTATGGTATGCAAAGTAAGGTGGTAAGAGAGGTTACAGCTTACGTTACTTTAATCAATAGATGTCAGGCACTCCTGCATGAAAGAAAGTGCACTAAAGTCCTTCAACACCAACAAGGAATCTTCTTTAAATGTTAGATGCTATCAAGATGCTCGAATCGGAAATGGAACCCAAAAAGGCAGGCAGCGGAACAATGCTCGTGCAGGCTATGCACACAAAAAGGCAGGATATATAATGCAGTCGGAGCCAGGAATATCCTAAACGCTACAACAATAATAATAATCGCCACGACAATGCAGTATTCCGATCAACAAAAAGAGCCTAAGTCGTTTGTGTCTCAATACATCAAACTAGGCTGCTAAATGCTTGTGTAATCATAAACGGGTATGCATAATAAGAGTAATTGGTTTAATATACTTAATGTCTACTATGACTGATAAAGTCTAGCTAGAGTCAATGATACGAGATACTGGTGCGCATGGCATGCCGCATAGCTTAGTGCAAATCTCAAGTCTGTGCGTCAAATATTATGTTATAGTGAAGGGTAGCTCTCTTGAGAAACCTTAATACCGAAGTATTAAGCGTTCTCCTGGCGTACCTCAAAGACAAACAACCGAGCCTAGAACAGTGCAGAATGGTATAGGCAAAAAGCCCTCATTCGTGCATGCTCTACTCTCAATGGCACACAGACTAGAATTTACCCAATCAACTCCAGTTCTCAGGTATGTCGTGCAGCTTTTAACTAAAGCCAGCACCCATCGGAAACAATACCTTATAGTATCATACTCCTAGTCTAGCATTATTTAATCCAGCAGAACACTAATAATTATAGGAAGCGTTACTGAACAATATGAATGCCAACCAATGCTTCGTGATCAACTTATCTTTACAACTAACATACATGGGTTATATAAGACCTTAATGCACAATACAAAATGGCCAGCATGAAGCTGATTATGCAGAGTCAACCAGAGGGGGTATAATATTAATAAAAGGCGGTGAAAGATATGGGAAATGAGAGAGATAGGCAGAGGAAAAGGTTCTCAGGTGGAGTGAGGGGGACAGATATCAAAGGGATAAGAAGGATGCGTTCTAGAGACCAGATCTGAGGGAGAGAGTGGCAAGAGAGCTGTATATATACTGGCACTAGCTCAAACAGCGTAGGAAAAGCGGTAACAAGTCCTCCAGCCAATCCCCAAGAGGCCAGCCAGCCATGACGTCATCAAGCATGGTAAAAAACTCCTCCAGCCAATCCCCATGGGGCCAGCCAGCCATGACGTCATCGAGCATGGCAAAAAACACTGCGCGCCTCCTCACACTCTGTTCTACTCTCTCTCTCTCTCTCTCTCAAATCCTATCATTCCTACTAATGATAAAACTTATACTTTGCAATTAAATATATAAAGCCTTGACATGGGCAAAAACAAAGAGCCTTTCTGGACTGCCCATGACACGAGCTTTCATATGAAATAAAGCACACAATAATATATCAACTGTAACCACATCCACTGCCCTGGCGATCCTAGCGAGTCACCGTAGGACAAGCCATGCGGTTCTAACGGAGTGGTAAACGTCACAGACCTTTCGACCCATTTCTGTAAATGTTAAGACATTGTGTGCCATGTAGGTGTCGATTTTTTTCTGGTAAGCGATAACGAGCCTGTATTTAAGATGGAACCGGCGTTCGGCCGGCACAATTGTTTACCGAAAAATGTACACATTTATCCCGAAGGGAGTCTTAGGGGTATTATCTAAAGCATGATGGAGGTCTAAGGAGAAAACAAAACAAATTTCCTTAAGCCAGCGTAGCTTTATGTAAAGATATAATTATATGGTAACCTAAACTATAGATATATGTTTTTTGCGTTCAGTCCTGGTGTCGTTACTATCAAAATGATATAGACAAACTGGAAAGTGTTCAACACAGAGTCACTAAAATGATATCCAGTCTAAAGAACAAACCATATGAGGAAAATCTTGAAGAATTATATGTTTCCCCTAACAAAGCGTAGATTAACCCTCCTGCCCCGGGGGCTATAGCTTACGACTGTGCTCCGGTACCGGGTGTTTTGACGATCTTTGGCCTATGTTAACTACTCTGTAAGTCAATGAATATGTCATGTAATGTTGTGAATAAAAAAGAATAAAGTTCCACAAACCTTCCTCTGTCGAATGGCGTTGAGTAGAGGTCTCTAGCCCCTCTGGTTGCATAATGGTGAGCGCGGGAAGACGAGTGCTTTTCGGCGGCAAATTCTTCCCGCGTTCGGACGCGTCGCCCCGGCCATGGCTACGACGCACCTAGCCGCTCGCCGCGCCAAAGTATTTATCTCCCTTAGACGATTTTAGTGTTTGATATTGAGAATGTGATGTTTATTTGATATTTTCTAGTTATTTTGAGGCCAATTATATAAAATATGTTTATTGGTATCACTGTCACTGATATTGCTAATTTTCACTCGATACCGTACATTTTATTAGTAATTGAGGTAGCTTATTGTTGTATTAGGCACTGATTATTCGTTATCACAGGTGTTTATTATACTTTGGCCATCAAATATTAGGTCTTGTGTCACTTTCACTTTGACAAATATGCTTTAGAGAGTGTCACTGTCACTGATAATGCTCATTTTCACTCGATACCGTACATTTTATTAGTAATTGAGGTAGGTTATTGTTGTATTAGGCACTGATTATTCGTTATCACAGGTGTTTATTATACTTTGGCCATCAAATATTAGGTCTTGTGTCACTTTCACTTTGACAAATATGCTTTAGAGAGTGTCACTGTCACTGATAATGCTCATTTTCACTCGATACCGTACATTTTATTAGTAATTGAGGTAGGTTATTGTTGTATTAGGCACTGATTATTCGTTATCACAGGTGTTTATTATACTTTGGCCATCAAATATTAGGTCTTGTGTCACTTTCACTTTGACAAATATGCTTTAGAGAGTGTCACTGTCACTGATAATGCTCATTTTCACTCGATACCGTACATTTTATTAGTAATTGAGGTAGGTTATTGTTGTATTAGGCACTGATTATTCGTTATCACAGGTGTTTATTATACTTTGGCCATCAAATATTAGGTCTTGTGTCACTTTCACTTAGTTATATGATTTGTAAACGTTTTATATACAATTTATTGTGTCTTTTTTCACTGATTTATATATTTCTATAGGTTCTAATCATATGAATGTCACTTGGTATATACATATGTGTCACTTTCACATATTATTATGGTGTAATTGTATTTGTATCAATGTTCTCATAATACATGACTTTTGTATTACAATACATTGGTTGTCTTCCACTTTTTGCCTATATATAATTATAGTGTACATATTGTCATTTTATTTGGCAATTTCTGTATGATTATTAGAACTCCAGCTTGGAGTGGTAATCAAAGAAGCAATCTACAGCACAGAGTGCCACCTTGCACTCCACACACTCCAGGGTTGACTTTTTACCTGACCTCGGCTTCACCCTGCTGTTGTAGCAGACATGGCACCGCTTCTGCTGTGTTCTTCCGGATTCATTCTGAGGCAGGGAACCAAGCCTGTGCCTAATCAAGTATTGAGCAGACTGCAAGCGGTCAATAACGGCGGGCCCAGGATGTGCCACTGCCCTCTGTGGCATAGCATACTTCTCCAGGAGCTCCGTCAACACCTGCTTTTGGAACCTCCGCAGGCTATTGAACTTCATGGGTGTGTTCACATTCCGAAGCTTGTATATGTTGTAGGCATTCAGAACTGACATGTCCACCATATGCAGAAAGAACTTTTTGTACCATCTGCACGAGGTACGCAGGCAGTCAATGAAGCCTATCTGCATGTCGGACTTGTCCACCAGCCTCATGTTGATGTTGTAGTCCAGGACAGCATCGGGCTTGGTCACCCTGGCCTGGGTGCGGCGATCCACCTTGCCAGTCTCCACCATTTCCCCCTTGTGGATGGTGGTCAGGAGGTTGACCTTCCGCTGGTCGTGCCAGTGGATAGCCAGAATGGGCCCCGACTTCTTCTTGAACACATCACCTTTTTTGGTCTTTGGAGGGAAAGGTGGCATGCCCTTCCTTTTCCCTCGTACTGTGCCTACAGTCCCCGTCTTGCGCTCATGCAGGTACTGTGAGAGAGTGGGGGACGTGTAATAATTGTCCGTGTAGAGGACGTGATTCTTATGAAAGTAGCGGTCCATCATGGCTTGCACCACTGCTCCGCCAAAGCCAATGAGGGGGTCCACAAGCAAGTCCCCTTCCTTCCCGCTGTAGACCAGGAAGTCCAGGACATAGCCAGTTTGGCAGTCGCACAGCACAATTTTTTTTATGCCAAAGCGATGTCTTTTTGAGGGGATGTACTGCCGGAAGCTGAGTTTTCCCCGGAACAGCACAAGAGACTCGTCAATGACGACCTTGCGGAAGGGCTTGAAGTAGGAGGTGAAGCGTTCTCGCATCATCTCATACAACGTCCTAATCTTCCACAGCTTGTCTGGGAGGTGGACGTCAAGGTTTGTGACAAGATGGAGCGCTGCGAGGATATCAAGGTACCGGTCGCGAGACATATATTTCCCGAAGGCAGGGGTGGATATCAGATCATTGGTGATCCAATAGTCAGGCAACCTACGCTTCTTGACATGAGGCATTAGCATGGTGAGTGCCAGGAACACCATGAACTCTTTATGAGTCACTGGGGTCCACTGCCTCATGTGGCCCTTGGTTACCTTTCCCAAAAAGTGGACCTGGAATTGGTGCTGCTTATTTGTCTCTTTGACAACATAGCCTACCACCTCCTCATCAAAGAAGGCCTCAAACAGTTCGTGTGGTGGAGCATTGGGGCCTGCAGGAAAATTGGGGGTAACGCCTGAACCCTCAAGTACCTCATCAAAAGCTGGCATATCAGGGTTGTATGCATCCTCATCAACTACGTCTTGCCACTGAAAAACGTAGAATGGCACTTGTCTACGCTGACGGGGAGCTCCAGCTGGTGGCCCAGCATGCCCACGGCCAACTCGGGAGGCGCGCGCCCTAGGGCGGCGAGGGCGGCGGCCAGGGCGGTGGGCAGCACGACGGGCAGCACGACGCCGGGCCAAGCGGATGGGTCGAGGGTCGTCGATGTCCATATAGTCATCGTCAGAGTGGTCATCTTGCCCTGACGGTGGACCTATATAATCATGGCCAGAGTCTTGAGAGAGGTGCCCTTCATCATCAGTGGCCCCCACATAATCTGGCGGGGAACCAGTGATGCGTGGGCGGCGTGTGGGTGGGCGAGGTGGGGAAGGAGTGGCAGGTGAGGCTGTGTCCCCCCGAGGTCCCGGGCTCCTTGGCCTGCGACGAGTGACAGAAAGCAATGTTTCACTGTCACTAGGGCCAGGTATTGGTGATGCGAGCTCAAAGACTTCTTCAGGAAGACATGTTGAAGGCGGGAGAGGTGGGGAGGACCGTGGGGAAAGTTGCGGGGACGTAAGGCTGGGGCCGGCCGGGGTGGACGCCGCGGGAGCCTCGAACAAAACTCTCTTACTTTTCTTAATTTTCTTGGTATATTTCCTACCTTTCCCCTTTTCGGCAGCAGTATGTCTCCTGTCGGGGGACCTAGGAGGCAAATAGGCCGAAAGTGTGGGGTCCTCAACCCTTGGCAATGGTGGGGGTGGTGGGGAAGAATGCGGGGCATCCGGGTCATCTTGGGTGGCGTGGGTAGATAAGGGAGACAATGGCGGACGAGAAGGGTCACCACGCTGACCCTCACTCACAGCCTCATCCTCACCAAGTGGTTTTGCTTGTTCCCTAGCTGCCGCGGCCGCCTTCTCAAGTATTTTCTGCTTATACAAATGTAGCTTGAAAGGCGATTTACCTGGGGAAGGGCTTGGCGTCGTGTCACTTAAGCGAAATTTGGTGAGTGACCTTGAACTCTCCCACTCGCTCTCACTCTCTCAAGTTCACTGTCTTTAGGTAAACCAGCTTCCTCAACAACTGGTACATCACCTTCATCACTCTCATCACTGTCACTGTCATGTTCTCTCGCAAATCCCAGGAATTGCTCTTCTTTATCACTCTCATGGCCATAATCACTCGACTTATAATTACTGGAGTCGTCACCACTGACTTCATCATCAACATTATGCTTGGCATCAGCTCGCTCATAGAGTCTCAATGTCGTCTCAATACCTCCGGGAGATAACACATTTAGGCGATGGCGTCGGGGTAAGGCGCGACGAACAAGCAAGGGCGTCGTAGGAAGCACGGTATCGGACACAGCGGAATCACTATTTGGCGTACTGTCCATGATGGCGTCGGGGTAGATACTGTTGCTGTGGCGGAGTTTACGCCTGGTGGCGCCACCTACCGTCCCACGATACCGAAAATGTACGCGCGGCATTCGAAAGCACGCATGCAAGCAATGGGCGTTCAAGAGCCCTTCCGGGTTGCGCGGGCCGAGGTTGTTATGGGCGTTCAAGAGCCCATCCGGGTTGGAGGGGTTAAGAGGCGACCTAATTCAAGTCTTTAAGATCATCAGAGGCATCGACAATATGAACTGTAGTAAAGACTTTACGATTGACCGATCAAACTACACGCAGATAAATTGTTGCAAAATCATTGGCAAATCATTCAACTCGCACAAATCCAGGAATTTCTTCTTCAAACGAGTCGAGTCGTAACTTGTGGAATGGACTTCCCCGAGATGTTTATAGATTGCAACACCGTTGCAAGTTCGCCTTGACAAGCATCTTGCTCTGACTCCAAGGTTGAACTAAATTTGAAAATTAATACAATATTTCCTTAATTGTGCAGTTTCATTAATATTGTCCCCCTCCCTGCCATGTTAATCCATTGGGAGGTATTTCCATTTTGCATCTCTATCTCTCTGAAATACAATTGGACACTAGAAACAGCAGTATTTTGGAAGGCAACTAACCTTGAGGGGTCGCAAGATCTGTTGTTGCTTGTTTTCCTTTGTACTTTGTACTCCTTTGTATACCTGATTCTCTTATATTCAAAACATGTTAATTGAAGCAGGTATTAATAAGATAGCTTAATTGAAATAATGTTTAACCTTTTCATTACAGAACCTCGCAATTACATGAACAATTCCGTCAGGTTATAGCTAGAACATTGTCATTAAGTGGTGATATACTGTAGGTCTTAAGGTTTTGTGTTACATACAGACTCACATCTTAAGGGGGGTAACCTGTTATTTTTCTCTCCTTTACTCTCTTTCTGTGGTTTGTATCCATTCGGCCCCATTCAGTCTACTGTTTTAAGACGTTTATCCCATCCAGGTGTCGATTTTCTATTGACGAACGATAGCGAGCAAGCATCGTATGAAAATATTCGGCTTCGCCGGATAAATTTTTCTATCGAAAAATGTACAAACGTAGCCGGTTGTCAACAATATTTTAATAAATGCTGGCTCGCTAACGCTCGCCAGGAAAACAAATTGACACCTAGATGGGGATAAACGTATTGAAAGATACAACCCAGAGAGAGAGAGGGAGAGAGAGAAAATACAAAACGAGGTGGGTTCCCTTAAATGCACGAAATAATAAATGTTCTCACAAATCATTATAGTTATCAGAATGAGTTTGGTATGTGTATGTTGACTTTCTTTCATTATATTCTTACTTTTTAATATATTTTACAGTGTATTCGGAATTGTTCTTGTCATGGTCACACATACACACATATATACACACACACACACACACACACTCACTCACTCTTACTCTCTCTCTCTCTCTTCACCAGCGTTTGTGAGGAGGTTGGGTTGGATATAGAACCAAGCTATTTGACCGCAGGACCTTAACACCTTCTGTACCGGCGATGTCTATGTAACTAGATTTTAGCTTTTATTTACACTGTTGTATTCAGCTTTAAAACAAAACAAAAGTAACTGGCTTTGAAATATCTCGCTCAACTGTTTTCACTACCACATATCCTTCTTAAACTAAACTAATTCGTCTAAATATAGCTAGGATAGAACTAAACAAACGTCGCCGGTAAAATGGGGTAGTGCTTATTTTTGGGCTACATATGTATTTATTAATTTATTTTTAAGTTTCCTCGCTAGACCTCCATCAAGCTTAGAAAAACACCCCCTAGACCCCCTTTCAAGATAAATTTGTACATTTTCGGTAGAAGAATTTCCCGGCCGAAGGCCGGTTCCTTCTAAAATTAGAGGCTCGCTATCGCCCCCAGGAAAAAGTAGACACCTAAAGGGCACGAAAGTTCTTATTATTGAACAAAAATGAGGCGAATGTTTCAAAATCGCCAAACTAACGGAACGAACGCCGTATAACCTCAAAACGAATATGCTAAACATGAGGGAGAAGGAGGTCCATAAAGAGCGAGTACTACCCCCTTAAACTAAACATGAGGGAGAAGTAGGTCCATAAAGAGCGAGTACTACCCCCTTAAACTAAACATGAGGGAGAAGGAGGTCCATAAAGAGCGAGTACTACCCCCTTAAACTAAACATGAGGTAGAAGGAGGTCCATAAAGAGCGAGTACTACCCCCTTAAACTAAACATGAGGTAGAAGGAGGTCCATAAAGAGCGAGTACTACCCCCTTAAACTAAACATGAGGGAGAAGGAGGTCCATAAAGAGCGAGTACTACCCCCTTAAACTAAACATGAGGGAGAAGGAGGTCCATAAAGAGCGAGTACTACCCCCTTAAACTAAACATGAGGGAGAAGGAGGTCCATAAAGAGCGAGTACTACCCCTTTAAACTAAACATGAGGGAGAAGGAGGTCCATAAAGAGCGAGTACTACCCCCTTAAACTAAACATGAGGTAGAAGGAGGTCCATAAAGAGCGAGTACTACCCCCTTAAACTAAACACAATCGTCTCAATATAGCTAGAGTAAAACTAAACGAACGTTCCCGGTACAGAAGGGGTTAAGCGGCATCACGGCCAAACTCGTCCGATCACCCATAATAATTACTCAACCCACGTACGGTTGGTCAAAGATCCAGCTGACCCTCCCTTGCTCTGGGGCTGGCAGTATTATCTGGCAATACAGGAGGCATGTTTTACAGAGATTGTGATTGGTTGATCTAATTTTGGCTATATCAGCATCATAACATATAATATTTAACAAGACAAATGAAACATATATGTAATACAAATGCATTAATTGCTATATAATATAATGCAATTTATCCAAATGTTCGTAGATGCTCTTAAATAAATTGACATTATAATGGCAGGTGGTATCTTTGAATAGCGGTGAACGATTTTGCGTGTGTGTTTGTGTGGGAGGGGGGGGGGGGGGGGAAGGGGAGAGGGTTGTGGCATTGGTAAAACACTAACGTGGGTATTTGTTGTTCTACTAACTGCCTATAGTATTCCAATGTTATTAACAACACCTTACTATAAGAAAGGGAGAGACAATGTGAGGCATAACGACCGACATAAAGGAGCGTGGAGAGAGAGAGAGAGAGAGAGAGACCCATACGAATCCTCCAGTATTAATTGAAATATATATTCGCCAAATATCAGTTATTATTGTTGTTTTAGGCTCTTCATTGCCTACGCACACCACCTAATGCATGGCGAATTCATATGACAATTGCTGAATATAACCATCGCTTTGACGAAAATATCTGAAACAACGTTAATTCAGACTGAAAAAATATGTGTATTAACCTACACTTAAGGTCATATAATACCTCAATAGACATGGTGACAAATGACAATGGAATTGAACAGTCACAATTTGTGAAACTAAACACACTATTGCATAATAACTGCATTCCATTTTATATGTAAATATACAAATAATTAACAACAGCACCATTATACAGTATTGTTGATTAATACATATATTGTATATTACATTTTAGATTATTATTACGTAAACAGTTTTAAACTGTTTTATACATACGGTAAATAATATTATTACACCAATTATATTAACACAAGCTATGACATATCATGATTTAGATAAATTATCTTTGTGTTGGGAAACTGTGTTGAGAGTCACAGTTAATAATGAGTTTGCTAAATATTGATTAAAGTTATCATGATTCACGATATTTTGTAACATCAATTGCATGTATAGGTAAGACAGTCCTAGGTTCATCATGATTCTTAAATTACCAGTAGCCAGAAAGAAACATCGCAGATGATGTCATATCTTACTGTATGTAGCCAAATGATAGTTATGACACTTCTGATTATATATTAGTTGATCAAACGTTTCCCTCATGGTCACGGAATAATTAGACCAGCTGGCAACCGTGTTTGAACCTTAGATAGCAAATTCTTCTCTATTCATGATGATATAAAGCCGATTTTCCTGTGTGGCTCCTGTCAAACTACCCACTTTCCTACCCCCCCCCCCCCCTCCCCCATGCTAATTTGTATTCAGACTATCAAATTTTAAGATTATTGCAAATGGCGTGGTGTGAAGAATAATTTCCAGCGATTAGATAGAAGATAAATATCGTTAACCAAATCAACATATTATATAGCATAGGGCCCTAACCAGCGTAGGGCTCTTCATAATTAATACAAGTGTGTCTCACTAAAGTATGTCTTGCACCGTCTATGGTTTTTGTTTTGTTTATGTAAATACTAATATCGTCATTGACAATAGGTAGAACAACAAATAGGACCGTATTTCTAGTAATGCCTACGTCTTGTCTACTGCTTAATGAATGATTAACTTCATATCAGACAGATTCTTGGAGGTAACACTTTGTTTCTACAATTTTCGTTCATGAAGGAAAATAATTTAACTCTGCACACACTCGTTAGCTTCTATGCAGGGATACCACTCTCCATTACTGGGTCACCTGTGTCTGTACCGTATATTACGGCAAATTATATTATGCAATGTTCACATTGTGAAGACAAATACCACCTTCATTATGCAGCTGTTACGACTGAGGTTTAAATATATCAGGGTTCTTATTCATTGGAGTAGTAATGGCATAAATGCTACAACGGAAAGCGCTAGATCCAACCTCTGATGTATATTCCCAGTGAACAAAGAACACAAATACTCTCCAGAGTTCTATATGCAATAATAGGTTATTAAACTCTCAATAAATGTGCGTCTACTCTAGGCTTAATGTTATGTGAAAACAGCCTATTACTACCTATAACCGAAGGTGCTTGGTTATGGTATGCAAAGTAAGGTGGTAAGAGACGTTACAGCTTACGTTACTTTAATCAATAAATGTCAGGCACTCCTGCATGAAAGAAAGTGCACTAAAGTCCTTCAACACCAACAAGGAATCTTCTTTAAATGTTAGATGCTATCAAGATGCTCGAATCGGAAATGGAACCCAAAAAGGCAGGCAGCGGAACAATGCTCGAGCAGGCTATGCTCACAAAAGGCAGGATATATAATGCAGTCGGAGCCAAGAATATCCTAAACGCTACAACAATAATAATAATCGCCACGACAATGCAGTATTCCTATCAACAAAAAGAGCCTAAGTTGTTTGTGTCTCCATACATCAAACTAGGCTGCGAAATGCTTGTGTAATCATAAACGGGTATGCATAATAAGAGTAATTGTTTTAATATACTTAATGTCTACTATAACTGATAAAGTCTAGCTAGAGTCAATGATACGAGATACTGGTGCGCATGGCATGCCGCATAGCCTAGTGCAAATCTCAAGTCTCTGCGTCAAGTATTACGTTATAGTGAAGGGTAGCTCTCTTGAGAAACCTTAATACCGAAGTATTAAGCGTTCTCCTGGCGTACCTCAAAGACAAACAACCGAGCTTAGAACAGTGCAGAATGGTATAGGCAAAAAGCCCTCATTCGTGCATGCTCTACTCTCAATGGCACACAGACTAGAATTTACCCAATCAACTCCAGTTCTCAGGTATGTCGTGCAGCTTTTAACTAAAGCCAGCACCCATCGGAAACAATACCTTATAGTATTATTTTTATTAATCTCACCACCACACCCCCAATGAAATTAATTAAAGTATATATGATCCACCGGGATTCGAACCCGGGTTATCACACACATATTTTTGCCACCTTAACCATTACACCACCAGGACGTTTAAAGGTTTATGCACACGCCTACGACTTATTATCCATTCTCGAATACTGGATATTAATCTAATCATGTTCATATTCCCATCCGCACTATGGTAGCCTACTGTTTAAGTGAGAGGAAAGAATATTCATGGGGCACAGATCATATGGACCGGCCTCTCCTCTCGAAGAAATATCCCTAAACCTACTAATAATATTATTTTTATTAATCTCACCACCACACCCCCAATGAAATTAATGGTAAATATACAGGAGACGCAACAATGTGTTTTTCAGGTATTTTTTTTGGTATTTTGATTTTGGTGTTTTAGTCGTATCTAGTGATGACATTGAATGGGAATTAAGCATTTACCCATTATCCATCAATCTAAAGACACGCCCCCCGATAGTGGGGAGGGCTATGAAGATCAGGGAAATTGAGGGGTAAAAAGCGTATAGAACACGATAATACACATTTGCAACCCAAATTTGGCTCGGGTTTGTTCAATTTCCAGACCCATAAAACCCGATTTTTTGAAAACCCGAGCCAAGTTTTGACGAAACTTGGCTCGGATTTAACAAATGTAAAAATGAAAAAAATATAGTAACCTTGGTAAATTATTGGCTCGGGTTTTGTCAATTTCCAGACCCATAAAACCCGACTTTTTGAAAACCCGAGCCAAGTTTTGACGAAACTTGGCTCGGATTTAACTAATTTAAAAATGAAAATAACACAGTAACCTTATTAACATGTTGGCTCGGGTTTTGTAAATTTCCATACCCATATAACCCGACATTTAGAAAACACGAGCCAAGTTTTGACGAAACTTGGCTCGGATTTTACTAATGTTCATGTTAAATTACACAGTAACCCTAATAAAATCTTTGTTTGGGTTTTCATAAGGTTAACATTAGCCTAACCTAACGAAGTAAAAATGGAGTTAACATTAGCCTAAACCTAACAACCTTACCTAACCTAACCTAGTAAGAATGGGGTGAACATTAGCCTAACCTAACAACCTTACCTAACTAACTAGTAAGAATGGGGTTAACATTAGCCTAACCTAACAACCTTACCTAACCTAACCTAGTAAGAATGGGGTTAACATTAGCCTAACCTAACAACCTTACCTAACCTAGTAAGAATGGGGTTAACATTGGGTTAACATTAGCCTAACCTAACAACCTTACCTAACCTAGTAAGAATGGGGTTAACATTAGCCTAACCTAACAACCTTACCTAACCTAACCTAGTAAGAATGGGGTTAACATTAGCCTAACCTAACAACCTTACCTTACCTAACCTAACCTAGTAAGAATGGGGTTAACATTAGCCTAACCTAACAACCTTACCTAACCTAACCTAGTAAGAATGGGGTTAACATTAGCCTAACCTAACAACCTTACCTAACCTAACCTAGTAAGAATGGGGTTAACATTAGCCTAACCTAACAACCTTACCTAACCTAACCTAGTAAGAATGGGGTTAACATTAGCCTAACCTAACAACCTTACCTAACCTAACCTAGTAAGAATGGGGTTAACATTAGCCTAACCTTACAACCTTACCTAACCTAACCTAGTATTATTGGTGGGGGCTGCCGCCCCCACACCTCCGCTGGTTGGGTACTGGCTGAAAAACTTATTGTTTTACAGTAGGCCTATGTATTTTATTTTATTTTTGTTCTCCCTTATAATACATTTCAGCTCTTAATGACATATATAGCAATGATGTATAGCCTATGCTCTACCGGACCTATTAGGCCTAAAAAGATCGATGGGCTAACTGTCGGTCCAAAACATCAGTATGGTAACCAACTAGCCCTTGCCATGCCAGTTTAATCCTATGCGAAAAAATCTTTTACTTTGTTACTTTGCGATGACCCATTAAGATTCCCTAGCTAGCTGTGGTCCGGCTCCTTTATGTTGTCCCAACCAACCAACTAACCTTAATGAACAGAGGAGGTACTGGGCTGCCTGGCTGGCCGCTGGAGGCTCGATCACCACTCATCTTGGTCAACAGCTGGTGGATTTTTGTTTCGAATTTTTCCATGTAAAACAAGTGTATGTGCATTTCAAAACCAGCTGTCCTCGCCAGCTGTATTTGGAACACTGGTTATTGCACTTTGGACAGTTTACACTTATTGGAAGGCGAAAAGGTCTTAAGCAGCCTCAGTGTTTTTAAAGACGGTGGAAAAAGCTTTGATCGGCTCACACCCTCTACACAAGCTGGCCAGAGTCAAACTGACAGCTTATATCCTGGGCCACCTGTTTTCCAAATCATGGCATCACCTGATTGGTCGATAGACATCACGTGTCAGTGAACTCGAGTACTCTTGGCATGAATTAGGTAGGGTGATTACTTTGGCTATGACGCCACCAGTATAGTTCATTGCATTCGCCACCAGATGTCTCAGTTGTTGACTGACAGTCACGAAAAAGAAGTCTCCCAGATGAAGACGAAAAAGAAGAAGTGTAAACAAACCCTTAAAACGTAAATATCCATATAATATGTATTATGTTAGTTTCCCGGGAATGACACCTACATCAACAATTTGGAGAAAAATCGCTTAATCACATGCTATTGAGCTTAATTTTTTACCAATATTGTAGCGCCTCCTGTATATTGACCAAATTAATTAAAGTATATATGATCCAACGGGATTCGAACCCGGGTTATCACACACATATTTTTGCCACCTTAACCATTACACCACCAGGACGGTTTAAGGTTTATGCACACGCCTACGACTTATTATCCATTCTCGAATACTGAATATTAATCTAATCATGTTCATATTCCCAACCGCACTATGGTAGCCTACTGTTTAAGTGAGAGGAAAGAATA